>JAAEAF010000134.1:0-177645 GCA_011037195.1 Triatoma infestans | reverse complement strand
TAAGGACTTTAATATTTCTGTTGAGTTGTGAGATGACATCGAGGGGCTAAGTATTATAATATTTAGCTATAAGTACTTTAATATTGTTTTTGAGCCGTGAGATGACATTCAAGACTAGGGCGAAGATTTTATAATATTCAGCTAGAAACATTAAATATATTATCATCCAATATATGAACAAAGACATGTTAGAAACATTCTAAGGACTTCTATATTGTTTTTTTAGCCGTGAGATGACATCCAAGTCGACGGTTAATATTTTATAATATTTAGCTAGAAACATTAAATATATTATCATCCAATACGATGAACAAATGCTTTGTGAATTTTTATGTATTTTGTTCATGTTTAAATTAAATTATCTTTACACTTATACTATTTCGCGAGATGACATACAAGACTAGGGCAAATATGTTATAATATTTAGCTACAAACATTAAATGAATTATCATTCAATACTATGAATAAAGACTTTTTTTATGTATTGTTGGAAACATTCTAAGGACATTAATATTGTTTTTGAGTCGTGAGATGACATCCCAGGACTAGGTCCAGCTATATTATCATACAATACGATGAACAAATACTTTGTGTTTTCTATGTAACTGTTTAAATTAAATTATGTTAAAAATTATAAAATTTAGCTAAACATATTTTAAGGACTGTAATATTGTTTTTGAGCCGTGAGATGACATACAGGACATGCTGCTAAGTTGTGTAAAATTTAGCTAGAAACATTAAATATATTATTATCGAATACTATGAATAAAGACTTTGTTTTTTTTATGTATTATTAGAAATATTCTAAGGAAGTGAATATTTTTGTTGAGCCGCGATATGACATACAAGACTAGGGCTAAGATTTTATAATATTTAGCTAAAGACTTTAATATTTTTTGATATTATCATACAATACGATGAACAAATACTTTGTGTTTTTTTTTATGTTCATGTTTAAATTAAATTATGTTTGCACTTATAATATTTAGCTGGGGCTAAGTTTGTATAATATTTAGCTACAAACATTAAATATATTATCATCCTATACTATGAATAAAGACTTTATGTATTGTTAGAAACATTCTAAGGACTTTAATATTTTTGTTGAGCCGGTAGATGACATACAGGACATGTGGGTAAGTTGGCTAGAAACATTAAATATGTTATCATCCAATACTATGAACATGTATTGTTTCACTTTTTTATGTGTATTAATACTAGTATACTATGTTTTTCATGTTTTAATGCGTGTGTGTATTCTGTATTTTTTACTTTTTTAAGTTTAGTACTACTATGTTTTATGTATTATTTCATTTTTTTTTTCATGTTTTAATACTTGTGTTTTTTGTAATTTTACTTTTATGTTTAGTACTAGTTTGTGTTAAAACTGGTATGTTTAATACTTGTGTTTTTTGTATTTTTTTTACTTTTTTCATGTAGCAAGGCAGTTAACCCAGGACCAAACTTTGTAGCATCGTAAGTGTGAACAGTAGTACGTTGACATGTCCAAATTAATCCTTTAGGAGTGCTTGGCTTGAGCAAATTGCAACAAATTGGCTTTGGAATGTCTTGTAACACATGAAGTGATACCTCCACGAATACCGGTTTCAATCATAAGATGTTTATCATAATCGGTCAATAGTTCCAATTTTACTGTGTGTATTTCAAACAGGCGTCAAATACCAACCCAGGCGTTGTGAATTACCAACTTGGATCAATGCTGTAAATAGATTCACACACATTTCTAAACTGTTCAACTATGTCGCTTAAAAGAATTATGTCTGTTGTTAAATACAATTCTGTGTAATCTCTAAGTGTTTGTATATTGAAAGCGGTCCAGACTTAAAACTTCATATCATATAAACTAAATATACAAAGATCTACAACTTATGTTTTAAAACATTACTTTGGGAAAATTCCTTTTAACGCCACTTTTAGCGGAGGGTTGGGGTTACAGCTTCTCTAAGTGATATCATAGTTGATTATACAATTCTATCATCCAAACAAAATTAATTAAATAGATGGCCAAAATTCCAAGTTTTAAGACAAAATTAGTAAACCGGAAGTGCGCTTTTACTGAAAAGTTTTTTTCAGTTTTCGACGAATTTCATTAAATTTGGTACACAAACTATATTATTATTAATAGTCTTTATTACAAATATATACAAAACAAATAATGAAAAAAGAAATAATTGAACTTCCAAAGACACCAACCATGGTCACAGACCGTCGGTGGAAACACAAACTATAATGTCAATTATAATTTTGAAAACTGGAGTAAAAGACAAAATAGAAAATGTAAATTTATAATCAATCTGAAATCCAGTTGACTGATATAAAACAAATAAAAATTGTGCCACACAAATTAAAAAACTAGAAAATGTAAAATCATACAATCAAATGAACAATCAAATACTAAAATATATTATTATTGTATTAGTAATAATAATTATGGAAAAAATAAAATAAAATAAAGAATCATATTGAGAACAGATAAATTGTATAAAGAAACAATCAAATGAACAATCAAATACTAAAATATATTATTATTGTATTAATAATAGCAATTATGGAAAAAATAAAATAAAATAAAGAATCCTATTGAGAACAGATAAATTGTATAAAGAAATATATTGTGAAAATAAAAGGAAAATTATATTAAGAGAAATATCACATATTAAATACTATCCATAGATATAACTAATTGTATAAAGAAGTTCATTATTTAAAAATAAAAGAAAGAATTGCATTAAAAAAATGAATTATCTTAGTTTAAACTAATATAAATTATAAATCGATGAAAAGTGCTAACAGCAATATAAAAATCAATATAACATATATGATTCACTCTATTTTCATTTTATCAAGCCGACAAAGGCAGTTTACAGGCAGTATGTCTTTATCGTATTTCTAACAAGTGGATGTTTGGTGGGGACCTCATTTAATAGTGGAGTAATGTACATTACAATGTTCATCCAGCTTTGTATTTTTGTTCGTCTTTCCAACAACACTCAGGGTAAGTTTAATTTCTATTTTTTCAAATCCAATTAAGTCCTATGTCTAGGAGGAGACCCTCTGATTCTCTTCGGAGCTCAGAGGAACCGACTAGTTAGCTATTCTTCTCAAATCCAATCAAGTCCTCGCACCATGCCTATGTGTAAGTGGCTAAGGAGAGCCTCTGATTCTCTTCGGAGCTCAGGGGAACCGACTAGTTCCCTATCCAGAAGTGGGTATTTTGACGAAAGTGTGTAAGCTAGGGCGCTCGGCAAAGTTCCAATAGGCCCCGATAAAACGATGCACAAGTAGGATAAATATTGTCGAATCCGCTTTGCGGTCGCTGGATGCGGTACAATCAGGCAGGTGCATAGGATGATGGATTTTTTGTTTTTGTTTTTACATGGGCAAGTGCATAGGATGATGGATTTTTTTTGTTTTTACATGTAAGAATTGTCTTTGGCCTAAACAAAATCTGGTGTGAAACACTCACACAACTTTTTTTTACTCCAGTTTTCAAAATGATAATTGACATTATATCAATTGAATTTTAAAAAAACTCCTTTAGTTTTACTATTTATAAATTTTAATATTAATATTCCTGCCATCAGTATTTATAATTATATAATAATATCATTCCATAAGAATTGTCTTTGGCCTAAAAAAAATCTGGTGTGAAACACTCACACAACTTTCTTTTACTCCAGTTTTCAAAATTATAATTGACTAATGTCAATTATTACTATAATTAGTTTGTGTTTCCACCGACGGTCTGTGACCATGGTTGGTGTCTTTGGAAGTTCAATTATTTCTTTTTTCATTATTTGTTTTGTATATTATTTGTAATAAAGACTATTAATAATAATATAGTTTGTGTACCAAATTTAATGAAATTCGTCGAAAACTGAAAAAAACTTTTCAGTAAAAGCGCAATTCCGGTTTACTAATTTTGTCTTAAAACTTGGAATTTTGGCCATCTATTTATTTCTAATTAATTTTGTTTGGATGATAGAATTGTATAAATCAACTATGATATCACTTTAGAGAAGCTGTAACCCCAACCCTCCGCTAAAAGTGGGGTTAAAAGGAATTTTCCCAAAGTAATGTTTTAAAACATAGGTTGTAGATCTTTGTATATTTAGTTTATATGATATGAAGTTTCAAGTCTGGACCGCTTTCAATATACAAACACTTAGAGATTACACAGAATTGTATTTAACAACAGACATAATTCTTTTAAGCGACATAGTTTAGAAATGTGTGTGAATCTATTTACAGCATTGATCCAAGTTGGTAATTCACAACGCCTGGGTTGGTATTTGACGCCTGTTTGAAATATACACAAGTAAAATTGGAACTATTGACCGATTATGATAAACATCTTATGATTGAAACCGGTATTCGTGGAGGTATCACTTCATGTGTTACAAGACATTCCAAAGCCAATTTGTTGCAATTTGCTCAAGCCAAGCACTCCGAAAGGATTAATTTGGACATGTCAACGTACTACTGTTCACACTTACGATGCTACAAAGTTTGGTCCTGGGTTAACTGCCTTGCTACATGTAAAAAGTAAAAAAATACAAAAAACACAAGTATTAAACATACCAGTTTTAACACAAACTAGTACTAAACATAAAAGTAAAATTACAAAAAACACAAGTATTAAAACATGAAAAAAAAAATGAAATAATACATAAAACATAGTAGTACTAAACTTAAAAAAGTAAAAAATACAGAATACACACACGCATTAAAACATGAAAAACATAGTATACTAGTATTAATACACATAAAAAAGTGAAACAATACATGTTCATAGTATTGGATGATAACATATTTAATGTTTCTAGCCAACTTACCCACATGTCCTGTATGTCATCTACCGGCTCAACAAAAATATTAAAGTCCTTAGAATGTTTCTAACAATACATAAAGTCTTTATTCATAGTATAGGATGATAATATATTTAATGTTTGTAGCTAAATATTATACAAACTTAGCCCCAGCTAAATATTATAAGTGCAAACATAATTTAATTTAAACATGAACATAAAAAAAAACACAAAGTATTTGTTCATCGTATTGTATGATAATATCAAAAAATATTAAAGTCTTTAGCTAAATATTATAAAATCTTAGCCCTAGTCTTGTATGTCATATCGCGGCTCAACAAAAATATTCACTTCCTTAGAATATTTCTAATAATACATAAAAAAAACAAAGTCTTTATTCATAGTATTCGATAATAATATATTTAATGTTTCTAGCTAAATTTTACACAACTTAGCAGCATGTCCTGTATGTCATCTCACGGCTCAAAAACAATATTACAGTCCTTAAAATATGTTTAGCTAAATTTTATAATTTTTAACATAATTTAATTTAAACAGTTACATAGAAAACACAAAGTATTTGTTCATCGTATTGTATGATAATATAGTTGGACCTAGTCCTGGGATGTCATCTCACGACTCAAAAACAATATTAATGTCCTTAGAATGTTTCTAACAATACATAAAAAAAGTCTTTATTCATAGTATTGAATGATAATTCATTTAATGTTTGTAGCTAAATATTATAACATATTTGCCCTAGTCTTGTATGTCATCTCGCGAAATAGTATAAGTGTAAAGATAATTTAATTTAAACATGAACAAAATACATAAAAATTCACAAAGCATTTGTTCATCGTATTGGATGATAATATATTTAATGTTTCTAGCTAAATATTATAAAATATTAACCGTCGACTTGGATGTCATCTCACGGCTAAAAAAACAATATAGAAGTCCTTAGAATGTTTCTAACATGTCTTTGTTCATAGTACTGGATGATAATATATTTAATGTTTCTAGCTGAATATTATAAAATCTTCGCCCTAGTCTTGAATGTCATCTCCCGGCTCAAAAACAATATGAAAGTCCTTATAGCCAAATATTATAATAACTTAGCCCCTCGATGTCATCTCACAGCTAAACAGAAATATTAGTCCTTAGAATGTTTCTAACAATACATAAAAAAAAACAAAGTCTTTAATAGTCTAGAATGTTTCTAACAATACGTTAAAAAACACAAGTATTTGTTCATCGTATTGTATGATAATATATTTAATGTTTCTATCTAAATATTATAAAAACTTAGCCCTAGTCCTGGTATGTCATCTCACGGCTCAAAACAATATGAAAGTCCTTAAAATGTGTTTAGCTAAATATTGTATCTAACTATAAATAAAGAAAACAAAGTCTTTGTTCATAGTATTGGATGATAATATATCGAATGTTTCTAGCTAAATATTATAAAAACATAGCCCTCGACTTAAAAAAAAAGAAGTCTTTCTTCATAGTATAGGATGATAATATATTTAATGTTTGTAGCTAAATAATATATAAACTTAGCCCTAGTCCTGGTATGTCATCTCACGGCTCAAAAACAATATGAAAGTCCTTAAAATGTGTTTAGCTAAATATTGTATCTAACTATAAATAAAAAAAAACAAAGTCTTTGTTCATAGTATTGGATGATAATATATTTAATGTTTCTAGCTAAATATTATAAAAACTTAGCCCACGACTTGGATGTCATCTCACGGCTAAAAAACAATATTAAACTGCTTAAAATGTGTTTAGCTATATATTATAAAAACATAGCCCCAGTCTTGGATGCATCTCACGGCTCAAGAAAAATATTACAGTTCGTAGAATGTTTCCAACAATACATAATAAAAACATAGACTTTGTTTATGGTATTGGATGATAATATATTTGGCCCTAGTCCTGGGATGTCATGTCACGCCTTAACAGAAATATTAAAGTCCTTAGAATGTTTCTAACAATACATAAAAAAATCAGTCTTTGTTCATAGTATAGTCTAACAATACCTAAAAAACACAAAGCATTTGTTCATCGTATGTATGATAATATCAGAAATTATTAAAGTCCTTAGCTAAATATTATAACCAGTTAGCCCTCGAGGTGGATGTCATCTCACGGCTCAAAAACAATATTACAGTCCTTAACATGTTTCAAGCTAAATATTACAAAAACTTAGCCCTAGTCTTGTATGCCATCTTACGGCTCAAAAACAATGTTAAAGTCCTTAGAATGTGTTTAGCTAAATATTATAAGTGTAAACATGAATAGAATCCATAAAAATGCACAAAGTATTGAATACCAACAAATATTAAAGTCCTTAGCTAAATATTATAAAATAGTAGCCATCGACTTGGATGACATCTCCCGGCTCAAAAACATTATTAAAGTCCTTAAAATGTTTCAAGCTAAATATTACACAACTTAGCCGCAGGTTCTGTATGTAATCTCACGGCTCAAAAATGATAATAAAGTTCTTAGAATGTGTTTAGCTAAATATTATAAGTGTGAACATGAATAGAATCCATAAAAATGCACAAAGTATTGAATATCAACTTTAGCTTAAGGATTAAAGTCCTTAGCTAAATATTATAAAATGTTTGCTCACGACTTGGAAGCCATCTCGCGGCTCAAAAACAATATTACAGTCCTTAGAATGTTATTAACAATACATAAAAAAAAACAGTCTTTATTCATAGTATTGAATGATAATTTATTTAATGTTTTTAGCTAAATATTATAAAATATTAGCCCTAGAATTGGATGACATCTCACGGCTCAAAATCAATATTAAAGTCCTTAGAATGTGTTTATCTAAAATATTATAAATGTAATCATAATTTAAACATGAACAAAATATCAAAAAATATTAAAGTCCTTAGCTAAATTTTATAAAATATTAGCCCTAGTCTTGTATCTCATCTCGCGGCTCAAATATGATAATAAAGTCCTTAGAATGTGTTTAGCTAAATATTATAAGTGTAAACATGAATAGAATCCATAAAAATGCACAAAGTATTGAATATCAAAAAATATTAAAGTCCTTAGCTAAATATTATAAAATATTAGCCCTAGTCTTGTACGCCATCTCACGGCTCAAAAACAATCTTAAAGTCCTTAGAATGTGTTTAGCTAAAATATTATAAGTGTAAACATGAACAAAATAATGAAAACATTAAAAAATATTAAAGTGTTTAGCTAAATTTTATAAAATATTAGCCCTAGTCTTGTATCTCATCTCGCGGCTCAAATATGATAATAAAGTCCTTAGAATATTTCTAACAATACATAAAAAAAAACAGTCTTTATTCATAGAAAATATTAAAGTTATATTCATAGTATTAGATGATAATATATTTAATGTTTGTAGCCAAATATTATAAAACTTAGCCCTAGTCTTGTATGCCATCTCACGGCTCAAAAACAATATTAATAGTCCTTAAATGTTTCTAGCTAAATATTATAAAACATAGCTAGCATGCCTCGCATGCCATCTCCCGGCTCAAAAAAAATTTTTTTTCCCTGACAAATTTCGACCTTATATTTTCAAGCTAAATATTATAAAACATAGCCGCAGGTCAGCATGCCCATCTCGCGGCTAACAAATATTTTTTTTACCTTAGACTGTTTTCAAGCTAGATTTTTCAAAACGTAGCCGCATGTCTCGCATGCCATCTCCCGGCTCAAAAATATTTTTTTTCCTTGGTTAAAAATCAGATGGGGGTCTCATCGTAATTTTGTAGCCGCGCGCCAGACCCCTGCCTTCGGGTGTAAATTCATAAGTGCCTGGGGCTCAGAAATTTTGCCGCCAGAACGCCCCAATTACATCTACTGATGTTAAAAAAAATCATTAACCTATGTTTCAAAATGTTATAAAATAGAAATTAGAGTAAAACAATGCCAATGAAAACAATTAGTAAAATAATTCAAGAACGTAATAACTTGACCTATATTTTTAGCGTCAGTTTTAGTATTTACTATACTAGGTTGCAGTAATGATTTTTTTTCTCTTTTCTTTATACACACCATGAATACGAAAAATGGTTTCAAAGTTAGTTTATGACAAAAAACAGAAATGAAGTAAAAAAAAATCTATATTTGATTAATGTTAAAAAATACGATCAACTACACCTGTTAGACATAATTTATAGCTCGTCACGTTTGAAATTCATTGGCTCCGAAACCCTATAATGTTTTTTTGGTTACACTAAAAAAATATTCATGTAAATATGTTGGAAAAAGTTTTTCCAGTTATTTGCGGCTTTGTTTTTAATGACTTTTGTTTTAATTAATCCAGATTAATTTTCTTTTTTCTTTATTTCCAAGAGAAAAATCATTTTATTTCTCCAAACTTTAGAGTCTACAATAAATGTAGTATTATTATCTTTTGTACCAGTTTTTTCTTAATGAAGGAAAACTTTGAAAATAATAATGATTTAAAGGTTTTTCTTTTTTTCACTAATTATCAGATAAAATAAATAAAACTAAAAAGAAAATTTCAGAAAATTGAATACAGTAACTTTTCATGCTACAAGTAATTCAACAATAATTTTGTATAAAGGTATCTGATAGAAACAATCACAAATCACGGAAAAGGTATTTCCAATTTTCCTATGTCAAATTTTTACGAAAATATTTCATTACGCTTAATAATATATAAGTGGAAAAATTGTACATAAATAAATGAATTTTTTCCTATAAAATATTTCAATATCAAGTTGGGTAAAATATTTTTGAGAAAATTGACCAAAAACTGGAAAATCGTGATGGTGAAAAACACTGTCAGCTTTTTCTTTTTTCTATCTAAATTTTTCCGATTATAACGGGCACCACAAATTATGATGATATTTTCATTTCGCCGAACTGTTTTTCAAAATTTTTGCATTCACAAACAAACGAACTTGGTCACTTTATTTAATAACTGAGTGGAAAGAATTTATCGGCATTTCTAGTTTGATAGAAATGCAGAAATATTATTACAATTATCAATAATAAATAGTACGGAATAACGGAGGATCTTTCTATTTTCTTCTAGTAGAGGTTAAATGACGTTTTACTATGCTGGGTTACTACTAATTAGAAACAGATAATTGTAATTATTATAAATACTTTTATGGAAAAGTGATTTTTTTGATTTCATGGACAGAGAATTAGTTTTTTAATTTGATTTTTTAATTATCACATAAACCATAAGAGCACTTACCAGCAATAATGATTACAACAATGGTTTATAGTATGGCAATGAAGGGTGGACCGGTTGTGGATGCCGTCCACATTACCTTTTCTGATCCCCTTTTCAATATCCATCACTAAGCAATGTTACAATAGAGAAATTAACTCTCTTCCGAGATTGTACCTGGAGGTTCACGGAAGAATGTCTTCAGGCTAAATGATTTATAAAAATTATGTAAAAGGGGAGGGGAGGATATGAAATGAATTTTCTCCCTTAGTACGCAAGGGTTCTGGAATGTGTATTGATTGTAATGAAGACATTTACATTAAAAAGGCTGGACATCTAGTCGTCGTTTGTGTCTGAATTGTGAAATGGAGTTAGAGAAACGGTGTAACACTAACCTAGACCACTGTCACTGTTTCGCCAATACTAGTTTCCGCGTATTTAGAAGGGCAATATGGGAATATTTTGGAGAGTTTCGGAGATTAAGGATATCTTTAAGATCGGCAAGTCAGTAGTCAGATCTACTGCTCACTGTCCTGTGATGGACAGTGTTGTCTGTGACGAGAGAACACTGTCCGGAGGCCGGCAGTGCACTGAGAAGGCTCCGGGCGCCAATGACCATAGATGTTGATGCCGCCTTAAATTAAGTGAATGAGTAGTCAGATCGGCAATTTGCTGGGGTAGGCCTATTAGGAGTAACTTTGTATGTGAGGCGGGGAGATAAGCTTCATGATGGCTTAAGGCGCAAACTCTGCACAAACAATTATAGATTATAGTTATATAATCTGATTAATTAGTTAGAATGGAAAATGAAATATATCTTCATTTACTTTTGTCTTTCTTGACATATATTCCTAATTAATTACCTTCATTTAAGATATTCGAAGAAGTGTGTTTTTTTGAAACGTCTAATTATAGAAAAAACACTTCTAAATCGAAACATTCCTAATGGCTGAACTCAACAACTGCTGGGAATATGATAGTGCTTGGTTCGAATATACTTTAAAAGTTGAAACTGTAAGCAAATTTGTTTAAAGAAAATTCTTTCAGAAGTGTAAATTGAACTCAAGAAAATATACAGTTGCCAACATCGTTACAATAATTGTAAACAGAAGTTAAAACATTTAATAATTATATCTTGTTTTTAATCGATATTAAGTAATTTTTTTACTTAAAGCCTTTTCCCTTAAGGCCTTTTTTTGACTGGACCTAACCACCATCTCGGAACAATAATCAGTATATATTAACAAATTGAAATAAATTTTCATTTCAATAATGTTTTAATAATTCAATTGACTAACTCTTTGGATAATGTCACCCTCTTTCAAAAAAATCTGGCCGTAATCATCATAGAAATATTCTGCTAATAGCAATGGATTTATTGCTTTAATACCTCTGTGCTATTTTATTTTTAAGACACCAAGCAAACGGAATGATTACAAAGCAAATTCGCTGCAACTTGAAAGATCTATCATGGTTGCTGTGAGGTTGAACAGAGAAAAATGTAGAGAGGAATTACACTGTGATTCATTGATTGACAAATAGATACTGCAAGGACTTTACAGAATTAATAGAGAAAATTGGTAGAGCGAGTAGATATTACAGACTGAGCTAGCAGAATGTTGGTATTTTCTTGAAGACTGTGTGTCGAAGATTGAATTGTAGACGGTCTGTGTGTAGCTATTAGCCCTTATATATGCTTGTAAAAAATTTTCCCTACTTCTCCTTCCAGATATCTTAGTGGTTGAAATAGACAGCTCTTAATCTTCCCTAGATTATGGTAGGGAGATGCACTATGTCACATGTGACGTGCGGATGGAGTTACTGCGGGCGGATTTTCAAGGCTATTGGGAAGATTGTCTTATGATTCCGGCTGCAGGCAGGACACGCTGCCGGCAAACCATTAAACGGTTCTCCTTGAATGAAAATGTTCGATAGCATTTAATCGTCTGTAAAGTGTATAACGTGTGAATGTGAATGAATGGTAGAGGTGAGTTAGTCACCAACCTCATGAGTTACGCTAAACCCAGGTATCATCGATCACTGTAGGACCCCTGTCTAGTGCTATTCATATTCTAGGCAGGGATAATCTAAGACCAGAATTCAAGACGTGAAAATGAAAAGAGGGTTTGGATTTGTTGGTTTATAAGAGAATGACTATAAAATCATCGACGAAAGACTATTAAGACGAATCCATTGAAAGATTGCCATTGAAAGATCTATCATGACTTTCTTGGAAGTCAGAGTTTGTACATAGAATATAGTCGTCTGTAATGTATACAATGTGTAATTAATTGTTGGCATGTGTGTGTGTGTGTATGTGAGATGGTGAGCTGTTGTTCCTGCAGGATTCGCTAAACCGAAGAAGTTTGCATCAACTTCCTCAACAGACTTTATTGGTGTTTTGTAAGTGTTTTAGATTTCAGTGTGACTGTTGTTCATGTTGTGAAACTGGGATTTAGTATTTTATTTATAGGCCAAGTTCCCTGAAGAAATCTCGGGAACTCTCGTCTATTTCTCCCTTCAGGTAAGACACCAAGCACACAAAGAAGAGGGAAGAGCTATAGGACCAGATACAAAGCTTATTTTAATCGGCCGTATAACTTACATTATGCGTTTTCATATCCGTACAGTTTATCGATGAAAGAAGGGTATGTGTTGTAGTGAGCTAAATTTACCTCTCATTAACTTTAAAGGCTTCACGTACAAATTGTGCATAAGATTTGGGAACTGTCAGTTTTGTGCTTTTCCAGTTATTTAGTTGAGATATCCGCATAGTTGTTATATCTTTGAGGTGTTGATGGCTACTCCGCTTTCTCCTACAAGATCCAAAGGTAGTAAAGTTTTGGAAATTTGAATGAGTGTTGACAGTTTGACAGATAACACATTCACTTTGATTTTTTCGCGTCTAGGTCTTCAATTTTTTTGCAATCTCGATCAGAAAGGATATCCTTATTTTGAGCCATATACTAAGTGTACTCCATTTTTATATATGGTGACAAACAAAGAGTTCGCCGAGCAATAGAGAAAGAAACTTATAAATATTCAGGACTTTAAGTGGCTGGGTAGCAGATTTAGTCAGAGCGAAAGCCAAGGGATTAATTTATAAACAATGCGTAAAATTGGAATGTTATGTTTAATAGCAAAGTTTAAACCTAAAACTAATAATTAATGAATTTATTTTCACTGATAAGAATACAATATTAACAAGTTTAACCTCAAAGGCAATATTAAATATTCAACATTCTAAACTAATTAACATTAATATGATACTTTTATTCTGATTTAGCCAGTTACTTTAAGGGCTCTTCACTTATTAAATAATTAATATCTATTTAATAATGTTTAAATATTGAACTGATCAAATAAAGTTTAATTTAACAAAATTTTAAAAGGATTTTAACTCGGACTAATTGTGAAACAGGTAGTTATATTAATGATATTTTAGGAGCAACATTTAATGTATTACATTATACATATATTTATATTATTTTTCCCATCCTTTTTGTTTCTGTATCTTTGAGGTTCAAAAATAGTCTTTGATCTCGTAGCAATGTTTTGGCACTCATTCATGATTTAATATTTTTAAATCCTGCTCAGCTAATATGGACTAATCTCCTTTAAGGCCGCCTTCTATCCCGCTTATCTTTATAAATTTTTCTACGTTCACTTCAAGTACTTTGATCTTTTTTTAGTCGGCATTTTAATGCATGCAAAAAGCTCTTATGTTTTGCCGGAATCCATCCATTTATCTCGAACATTAGAATCTTTTTCCTCTAACCTCTCCCTCTGGATAAGATTCTGTGCTACACAGTTAAATAAAAACGCTCAAAAAAATGACCTGGTGTTGCCCTTTCAAATTTTCTAGTGAAATCCGTGACTCTACAGAACAATTATTGTTTGCCGCATTGCGTTTTGATTTTTTTAAAGCCTGCATAGCTGTAATGAAGGCATCTCCATCGAGGCTTCTTATTTCTCCCCAAGCCTAGCGACCATGTCACCCAAACCAATGGATCGGGTAATTATTAAGGAACCCAATAATTTTAAATTTTCTGGAAAACACTTGAGTTTTCGGGTTGAGAGTGCATCAGTTTGCTATAAACCGACGTTTCACCCATATTGCATTGCGCTTCCTTGCAGTGGTCGCAGGTGTCACCTTGAATGATATTGGAGTACTGACAAAAACCATCATGGTAGAACAGGGACGGGGCCACTTCCTCCGCCTTCTTGCACGCCATATTGGCTACAGATTAGATTCGATTGTTATAGAGGATACTGCACTGCGATCTGAAAGGTCTATTGTGCCCCCCCGGGCCTTCACAGTACAGCTGTAGAGACTCCTAGAAGGAAGATTTTTGTACTGCGAAAAGATATATCTGTTATCTCTTCTCTAACTGTTTTGTCATAATTTAAGTTCATACGTCATGTATATAATATCTAACTTTTGAAATCCACATTATCAGAAATTGTGCAGAATGTTGGTGAACATGCAAAAATTGATTCCATCTCTCTTTTATTTTTGATTCTTCAAGATATGCTGGAAAGAGTTGACCCATTAATGATAGATACTGAACTAATTTATAACTATATAATTTCTGATTGTCTTAATAAGTTTTCAAGAAAAGAAATGATTAACATTTAAAAAAATGTAATTATTTTTTTTTTTACTGTGTCCCTCAAGGCAATCTCCTCTTTACCTTCTACACAGCAGATATTCCAAATATTATCATTTCTACCTTTGAAGACGACACCGCAATTCTGTCCCCTCATCTCAATCTTATTGTTGCTATTAGGGCTCTCCAGATGCATCTCAACCAACTGCAGACCTGGTTAGTTAAATGGTGAAGTAGAACTAATACACTCATATCAAAATACGTTAGTATTTACACTTCACCGAAAAATGCTATCACCTGTCCTTTATTAATGAAATCTCTATTCCATCTGTTACAAATGTACGTTACCTTGGACTGTACTTGGACATACCACTTAAACGTATCATTGAGTACGATTAACATGGAATCCACATACCAAACTGAAAAGACAAGAAGTTAAGCGACGCTATAAACTTCTAGGAATGCTCCTCCTTGAAAGATGTTCAAAACTAAACTTAAACAACAAAAGACTTTTATATCTACTGTTACTGAGATCAATTTGGTTATATGGTATTGAAGTATGGGGATCGACTAAACGTTTCAACTACAAACGCATCCAATCTTTGCAATAATCAAAAATTCTTCAGTGAATCCTTAATACTCTATTTTTCGTATCGTACTTCACTGTGCCTAACTTATCTATTTTGTCCCTTTTAGTGATCTGGCGAAATCTCGTTTTCTCAAATTCCAATCCTTTACAGCAGATCATTTCAATCCTCTAATAGAACCACTTTCCTGTCCCACAATACCAGGTAATCCTCTAAGGAGACTAAAGAGGAGATGGCTTCTTGATCTACTATTGTCATGGCACGATGAAACAATGTATCACGTTTCACTATAAAGGAGTGTCACTACTGGGTGCCTTCTCCAATCTAACAACCAACTATTATATTAGCTATCATTATATATACTTGATATAAGTATTGCTGCAGTTGTAAATTTCAATAAAATTAAAAAAAAAAAGAAGCTATTTCTAAATATTTTTAATGTTTTAAAATTTTGAAAATATAAAATTATTAAAAACTATTCAATTTTAATTAATTTATAATGGTTAGAAAAGCCAGAATAAAATTTTGAATTTGGTGAAAATTTGTTTACAATAAAACTTGATGTTGACTTGTTAAGTTTGCAGCATATAGTGAGCGCACATAGCCTGCAGGCTCAACGAGTTTTGTAGCTCTATAGAACAGAACAATATTCTGCCATGAATAAACAGTATAGCTACATACATAGAAATAGTCTTATTTACCAGGCCCTGTCCCCCTTTTGTTTCCTTCACTTGCTTGCATATATTTCTTTTTGCTTTTTTTATTCACAAGTTTCAGTAATTGCTTCTTCTCCTTCTTCTTCTTTGTTTTCTTTTCAATGACATGGTGATAGTGAAAATAGAGATAAATTTATACAAGAAAATAAAAGAAAACATTTGACAATCTGTAAAGACTCTATCTTAGGATAAAGTGTAATTTTATAAGCAAAAAAAAAAAAAAAAAAATAGAATGAATCAATTTACATTCAATAAAAAGAATCAAAAAAGAATCTGAAATGAAACACTCACATGATTGATCTTACTACAACTTCTGTACTTGTCTGCGCGGCAGACACCCAAGGAGCGAGGGCGAACGTACGCCAAGAAGTGAAATACAAAAACAATAAAATAAATAGAATTAAAATCAAAATGAGATGCAAAGGAAGAAGCTGCGACTTACCTGGAGAGTGGTGAAGCTGAATGCGCAAGCGGCGAAGCTGCGACGATAGGTGAACGGTCGAGGAAGCTGTGGCGTGTACGTGTATTTGTGTGGGCGTGTGTGTGTGTGGGAAAGAAAGGATCTCAGGTGAAAGGAAGGGAGTGAGAGTGCTCCGTGTAAGCTGATGACGCTGTTGTTGATAACGGCTGGTGGTGTTAGAAGAGCCCAGGCGCGGAAGGTGACTGATTCTCCAGAGGTTGGCGAGGAAAGACGCGACTTGTATCTCAAGAAGATAACGAATATTAATTCGTTATCGAAAGGCGCGAATACGGCGAATCAATATAAGGCGAATTTTACACTCACGTCTAACTGCTTAGAAAGAAGCGGAAGTACACGGTGCACAGGCGAGAGCTGGACGAACAGTACACCACAGAAGAAGAAGCGGTAACTGAGGTCAACTAGACGGGCGACAGAGAAGAGAACGGCACAATACACTGTTGACCAGACGATGCACAGAAGAGAAGTGAAGTTAAGGTTTGGAGGAATACAGAAGGTTTGAAGGGTGAGGGAAACGAAAATAACGCGCGCAGTCCGAAGATGAAAGGTGCCGGCAATCCCACCACCAAAAACAGAGAGAGAGGGAAAATGCGGGGAAGCGTGGGAAATATGCGGGCGATGAAATTACTTCAAAGGCAAGCGGATTAACGCGTACGCACGCACGGGCGGAGTAGGCGCGTGAGAGAGACAGGCGTGGGAAAATTACCAAGTTAAAATATCAAGGCAGAGTTAATCCCTCAAAGGGAGCCGACCGAACATCCCGCCCGCCCTGAAGACTCGACTTCAGTGATCACTGGGTCGGGAGCGGACAAAGTTTGGCGAGAGGACGGCGGAGGGTGCCGGAGGCGGTGTGCACGTCGGCGACGCGACTGACGGAGTCACGTCCCGGATGGAGGGCGACGATGCGGCCTAAAGGCCATTGGCGCGGCGGAACATTGTCCTGGTGGACTATGACGACGGTGCCGGGTGCGACCTCCGTAGCGGGAAGAAGCCACTTGGCACGTTGTTGGAGCGTGTGGAGATACTCCTGACGCCAGCGCTTCCAGAAGTCCTGTTGAATACGCTGGGTCAGGTGCCACCGGGACAGGCGATTAATATTAACGGCGGTAACATCGCGCTCAGGAGGCGCGGTAAGAGGGCGGAAAACCAGAAAATGGCCGGGCGTGAGGGGTTCCGGATCGTTCGGGTCGGAGGAGAGGGCGCACAGAGGGCGCGAGTTCAGGATCGCCTCAACGTCGGTGGTCACAGTGAGCAGTTCCTCGTAAGTGAGGCGCTGGTCACCCACGACGCGGGTGAGATGGTGCTTGGCGGACTTAATAGCCGCTTCCCAGAGGCCTCCAAAATGAGGACTGGCCGGGGGGATGAACCTCCACTCAATGCCAGCGGAAGCGGCGGCGCGACAGACGGCTTGTTGGTGACGTTCATCACCCAACAGGCGACCGAGTTCCCGAAGTTCGTTGTGGGCTCCGACAAAGTTGGTGCCATTGTCTGAAAAGATGGTGGTCGGGAGCCCACGGCGAGCGGTGAAACGGCGGAAGGCGGCGAGGAAGGCGGACGTAGAGAGCTCCGACGCGATCTCGAAGTGTACGGCTTTGGTGGTGAAGCAGATGAACGCCACCAAGTAACCTTTAGTGACCACCGCGCCGCGGAGGCGGGCGCTAGAGATGGCGAATGGGCCGGCAAAGTCAACGCCGGTCACGGTGAAGGCGGTGGCGGAGGTAACACGCTGAGTGGGGAGGTTACCCATAGGTTGGATGACGGGGCGCGGTTTGGCGGTGAAGCATCGGTTGCACTTTCCGATGCGATGGCGGACTACATTGCGACCATCCAGGATCCAGTAATGGCGGCGGATATAGGCGTGGGTGGCGAGAGCACCGGCGTGCAGAAGGCGGATGTGGGCGTCGTCGATGATGAGCTGGGTGAGCGGGTGCTTCTTAGGAAGCAAGGCGGGATGGCGGAAACCATAAGGTAATGGAGCAGAGGAGAGACGACCGCCGACGCGAAGTACCTGCTCATCATCCACGAAGAGATGAAGCTGGCGCACGAGGCGATGCCGAGATAGCGGATCACGGGCCTCGTGGATTTCTTTGTCCAGGTGCGGGGATTGGGCCAGGCGGATTAAGGTGAGCGTGGCATCGCGAAGCTCCGAGGCGGTGAGGAATCCGGTGCGGCGAGTGGAAGAATGGCGACAGTTGAAGATGAAACGCCGACAGTAGGCGGTTACGCGCTGTAAGGTCGCTAGCGACGAGAAGCGGTCAAAGACGGTGTCTTCTTCAGGGGCGGTGACAAGCACAACCGAAGCGGGGGGTTTGGCCTCCTGTTCGATAGATGTCTCATCAACCGGTGCGGGGGTGTGAGGCCAAGAGGCGGGAGCGGCAGCGAGCCAGGAGGGCCCCTTCCACCACAGGGGTGATCCTGCAGATGGTGAGGCGGCAATCCGCGGGAGGCGCAGTCGGCGGGGTTATCCTCGGAGGGCACATGGCGCCAGGTGTTAGGCGGAAGGAGATCTTGAATTTCGGCGACACGATTGCCGACGAAGGTCTTCCACCGGTGACTCTCACCGCGAATCCAGGCGAGAGTGACCGTGGAGTCAGAGTACGCGGTGATGAAGGCGCCGAGATGGGGGAGCATGCGTGTGCTGACGGCGTGGAGCAGCTTGGCGAGGAGATGGGCACCGCAAAGCTCCAGGCGCGGTAAGGAGATGGTTTTGTTGGGGGCTACCTTTGATTTTGCGGTGAGGAGGTGGACGTGGTGATGGCCGGTTGCAGTAGTGGTGTGGAGATACACGACTGCGGCGTACCCGGATTCAGAGGCGTCGCAGAATCCGACAAAATGATGAACAGATGAGGGATGTACGGCGGGCAATAGACGCGGTATTTGCAGGTGGCCGAGATCCGGGAGGTGACTCTGAAAATTATGCCAAGGCGCGATGAGCTCCTCGGGAAGGGCTTGGTCCCATTCCAGTTGGAGGCGACATAACTGGCGAAAGAACAATTTGGCGCGGAAGGTGACGGGAGTGAGCCACCCGAGGGGGTCGAAGATGCGCGCCATCTGGCTAAGAACGGCGCGTTTGGTGGAGGCGGGAGTGCTTAGGCGGACGGCGTAGAAAAAGGTGTCGGCGGTAGGGTTCCACCCTAACCCCAAAATTTTGAGGACCGGATCGCGGTCCAGACATAGGGGGTCCTCAGACGGAGGGAGGCGACAATGGTCAGGCGGAAGGCCTTGCAGGAGGGCGGGAGAGTTGGAAGCCCACTTCCGCAACTCGAACCCGCCCGCCATGAGCAGCTGCTGCAGTTGGGCGCGGAGGGCTTGGGCGTCAGCCTCTGACGAAGCGCCGGTGAGCACATCATCGACGTACACGTCGTGGAGGAGAGTGGCCTGGGCGTGGGGATGCTTATCCCCTTCATCAGTCGCTAGTTGGCGAAGGGTGCGTAGGGCGAGGTAGGGCGCAGAGGATATGCCGTAGGTCACCGTGTTTAGGCGGAAGGACGAAATGGGGTCCTGATCGGAGAAGCGCCAAATGATGCGCTGAAAATCCCGCTGCTCGGGAGCGACAAGGATCTGGCGATACATTTGCCGAATATCGGCGGTGAAAACGAAGGCGTGAAGGCGAAAGCGCAGAAGGAGCGTGGCGATGTCGGCTTGGAGTTTAGGACCGGTAAGCAAGAGGTCATTCAATGACCGGCCGTTCGAAGAGGCGCAGGAGGCGTTGAACACGACCCGCAACTTAGTAGGCGGGTCGTCCGGGCGATGAACCGCATGATGCGGGATGTAGTATGGCGTATAGGAGGGCGGGGCGTCATCGAGACGTACAACTTCCATATGGCCGCTGTCGAGGTAGTCCCGCATAAATTCGATGTACGCGGCGCGTAAGTCGGGGTTTTGCGCCAGACGCTTCTCCAATCGGAGGAACTGGCGGGTGGCGACGGTGACGGAGACCCCGAGGCGATCATCAGTGAAGGGGAGAGAGACGATATACCGTCCACTGGCGGAACGTTGGACGGAGCGGGAGAAGAGGTTCTCACAGGCGCGTTCGGCGGTGGTCAGGGGTAGATTTTCTGGCACTTTATCGACCTCCCAGAAGCGGCGGACGAGCTGAGTTAGGTCCTCCTCCTCACCTTGAGAGGAGCAAGGGGGCAAGATGCACGGAGGAATGGCGAGTGAGGCGGGTGTCTCCGGGGCTACAAGAAGTGAGGCGGTGGTATCCTTCAACGGACACTCAGCAACAGGAGGCGGGTTCGATGGAAGGGCTGACGCGGAGCGTTGGTGAGAAGTGCTAGAAGGGGGGCGCTCATTGTCGCGGGTGGATGCGGTAAACCGTACCCGTTTCGCATACGGCAGAGGGCGATAAGGTCCATAAAGGACCCAGCCGAGAGTGGTATGGAAGGCGGCTGGAGTACGCAAGGTAGGCGGAAGCCTGCCCGGGAGAAGAATATGGGGAAGGACGTCATTCCCGAGAAGAACATCAATATCCCCAGGTTTGTTGAACCGATGATCAGCCAGTTGCAAGTGCTCAAGACGATCCCAATCGTCCGGTAGGGCTTGACAGGGGGTTGGGGGAATGATGCTATCTAGCACGAGGACCGATATGGGGAGACGGGGAGGGTCACCCCGATGCAGCATGGAGACAGTGGCGCGATAATGCGAGGTGGTGGAGGCATTGGACCCCAAAGTGGAGATCCTGGACTCCACGCGCTGAAGAGGTAGGCGAAGGCGCTGAGCGCAGGCGCGGGTTAGAATGGTGACATGACTTCCGGAATCAATAAGGGCGCGGGCGAGGTCGTGATAAGGCCGATTTTCTAGACGCAGGCGAACGGTGGGCATGAGTACGGGTGGAGGCGAGCGAAGTGTAGCGTTAAGCGAGAGCGACGGTCAATAATTTTGCACAGAGGGGTCAGAGGGGTACCGCCTACGTGTGCGTCCACGGGAGGCGGGAGGCGATTGAGGTCTGGGATCAGCAATGACAGGTGGCGGTGATGGGCAGTCGGCCCACCGTATACAAGGCGGGGAGGTGCCACGCTCAGCCTCCGGATGAGGCGGTGAGTGCGAGGAGGAAGACGTCGATTGGCGCGGCGAGCGAGGAGGCGAAGGGCGCGGAGAGCTGGTTGAGAGCTCGGGCGAAGACGGATGACGAGGGGGGACGCTTTGGGAAGGGAGATGCAAGATGGTATGGTGGCGACGTCGGCACAGGTGGCACGTCTGTTCTGAGCGGCATCGCTCATGAAGGTGACCATCGGACAGACAGTTCCGGCAAACATGGTGGTTCAGAACAAACTCGCGGCGACGTCCCACGGGCATTGATTTGAATGCCACACATTGACGAATAGTGTGGTCTGGGCCACGGCAGTAGGCGCACAAGGGGGTAGAGCGGGGTCGCGACGGAGATGTAGTCGCCGTGGTAGATTTAGGCGACGTGAGGCCGGGAGTGCGGGCGGCGCGAGGAGGCGAGGACAGGCCAGGCGACCTCGGCAGCAGGGATGGAGGGCGAGAAGGAACGGAGTCGCGAGAGCGAGGCGACGAGGGGGTGGTGCGACGCGGGGCAGAGGGGATGAGGCGCAAGGCGTGTAGGCGTCGTTGCAGGAAGGCGGTAACGTCCGTGACTGTGGGGAACTCGACAGCCGCATGCTCGAGTTCGAACGCTTCCCGGGTCTGGGCGTCGAAGTGGCGGGCGATCAAGGAAAACATGAGGAAGGAAGCGAGATCTGGGGCGGCCACGGTCAATAGGGCGTGAGCGGCTTCCAAAGGGCCAGTGAGTATCCGTTCCAGGCTCTGGACGGACGAAAGGGGGGTGCCGGAAGGAACCTCGAGGAGGCGCTGTAGGAGGGTTTCGGCAAAGTGCCGGCGGTTATCATACGCCGTGCACAGAGCGTGCCAGGCGCGATCGAATTGACCGTCCACTAACGGGATATTGGCGATGATGGCGCGGGGGGGGCCCTCTAGCACCCCATGAAGATAGTGCAGGCGATCGATATCGGAAAGCGACGTCTGGTCGATGACGATCGATTGAAATAAGGCGCGAAATTCCCCCCAGCGACAGATATCGCCGGAGAAGGTGGGAACGGGAATAACTGGAAGACGGGAGGCAGAGGAAGAGGAAGGTGCGGAAGCGGAGGCGGAGGCGGGAGGACACAAGACCTCGGACAGTGCAAGCTGCACTTCGTGATACAGGGCGCGGAGTTGCCGACGCTTGGCTAGGAGACGTTCCTCGGACATGTCGCTTGGCAGCTTGGAGGCCTGAAGGTAGGGCTCCGTCCGTTGGAGGAACGCGGAAAATTCCTCTTCTGCCAGGCGTTGCATGCCCAAAGCGCATTGGGGGGAGAGTTGGTTACTCTTCCGTTTGGCGAAGAGGTCGTCCAGAAGCTGCTGGAGCACTTCCGTAGCTTCTTTGACCAGTCTGTCAAAGACGACAGACGACAGCTGGGCGCTGACGGGGGGAGGCGTCTTACGGGGCATGGTAAAGATGGCGAACTAACCACCGGATGCGGAATCCGGCCCGGAGGACCAAAATGTCTGCGCGGCAGACACCCAAGGAGCGAGGGCGAACGTACGCCAAGAAGTGAAATACAAAAAAATAAAATAAATAAAATTAAAATAAAAATGAGATGCAAAGGAAGAAGCTGCGACTTACCTGGAGAGTGGTGAAGCTGAATGCGCAAGCGGCGAAGCTGCGACGATAGGTGAACGGTCGAGGAAGCTGTGGCGTGTACGTGTATTTGTGTGGGCGTGTGTGTGTGTGGGAAAGAAAGGATCTCAGGTGAAAGGAAGGGAGTGAGAGTGCTCCGTGTAAGCTGATGACGCTGTTGTTGATAACGGCTGGTGGTGTTAGAAGAGCCCAGGCGCGGAAGGTGACTGATTCTCCAGAGGTTGGCGAGGAAAGACGCGACTTGTATCTCAAGAAGATAACGAATATTAATTCGTTGTCGAAAGGCGCGAATACGGCGAATCAATATAAGGCGAATTTTCCACTCACGACTAACTGCTTGGAAAGAAGCGGAAGTACACGTTGCACAGGCGAGAGCTGGACGAACAGTACACCACAGAAGAAGAAGCGGTAACTGAGGTCAACTAGACGGGCGACAGAGAAGAGAACGGCACAATACACTGTTGACCAGACGATGCACAGAAGAGAAGGGAAGTTAAGGTTTGGAGGAATACAGAAGGTTTGAAGGGTGAGGGAAACGAAAATAACGCGCGCAGTCCGAAGATGAAAGGTGCCGGCAATCCCACCACCAAAAACAGAGAGAGAGGGAAAATGCGGGGAAGCGTGGGAAATATGCGGGCGATGAAATTATTTCAAAGGCAAGCGGATTAACGCGTACGCACGCACGGGCGGAGTAGGCGCGTGAGAGAGACAGGCGTGGGAAAATTACCAAGTTAAAGTATCAAGGCAGAGTTAATCCCTCAAAGGGAGCCGACCGAACAATATGTAATAAATAGATATAATGTTAAAATGAGAAATTTAAGACTATTGAAGAATAGATTCAAATAGCAATCCATCCTATATAATCACTATTTTTATAAGCATTTATATGTAACTGCCAACATACAGTTCAAGAACTTTTATCTAAATCTTGTCAATAAAATTTACGGGCTAATTTCATTTGTTGGTATTTGATTGAATATTGTATTTGATATATTTTTGAAAGCAGCTTCAAAATCTCTTGAAATGGCTGGTCCAATTGCTTGAAACATTTCTTGAGAAATTTCATTCAATATTTATTTATTTATTGCCTAAACAAACCATACATTTCTATAGCAAGAGACTGACCTCTGCTGAAAGCTGAACAATAAATATAAACGTTACAAAAATAAACATTACAAACATTACAGCTTAATCTTCAAAGTAATAAAATAATATTAAATACTTTATTAATAAAGTAGCTAGTAACAATGATTTAAATAGACATTATTCATTTATAAAAATTATTTTAGGGAAGGAGTTTGAGGGATCTCCTCATAGGAATTAAATAATACCTTTACAAACCTATGTACATCTTTCCTCCAAAGCCTCAGAGATAAAATAAAATAAGTGGTTTAACTTTTATTTATTTTCTATATCTAGTAAGTTAGCAAAAATATAAGAACTGTGCGAAGGTAAATGCCTATTTAACAATATTTTTCTTAAACATATATAATAAGGGCATTCCAAAATAAAGTGCATAATATTATCATTTTTGCCCACAGCACAAGTAAAGCAACTCTTTTAGGATCAAATAAAAATCCTGGGGTGACGATCACTAGCTACTCTAATTTGAGCTATCAATCTGATTTTAATGATATTGCACCTAATATTTACATATGAACTCCCATTAGCCAAGGGACATACCAATCTATAGTGGATGTTATATGATGAGTTAGGTACTTCATTAATGTCAGTTTAGAGAAAGACTTTTTAAGTTATTATAGACCATGACCGCATGCTGCGCCTCCCAGATGCCCTGCGCTCCTATAGAATAAAGCATTTTTCTCACAAGAGCCACCCAGTTAAAAGGAATGTCAGAACCTTAGTATATATATATATACTAGCGATCAGAAGTTTGGGATCAATAAAAAAATTTAGTTATTTACTAAAATTCTTTAAAGGAAAATATAGTTACATTGTAATAAGAATTTTCTAGTGACGTGATTTATGCATAATACCTCCCCCATTTGAATGACACCTTTTAAAATAAATATTTTATTAACATAATATACCTTGAAGGATACCTTTATACGCCCGGTGCCCTTCTGCGGTTGCCCAGAGCCTCATTCACGGGAATGGATAGAAGACCAGCATCTGCGATGGTGGTAAAGAACGCCAGGGCAGAGGCAGGCTAAATTCTTTGTTGAGACATTTACCTACATTCATCAGGGATCTACTGAGCCGTAGCCGAAGACATATAAGGATAATAGTAGGTCTACCAACTGGGCATTGCAGGCGGCTGAATAGGCACATTCACCATTTACTACTAGCAGACAAAGAGTATGCCGTTTCTGCAGGGCGGAGGAGGAAACCCCGGCACATCATTTGTGTGTGCCGGCCTGGCGAGGTCAAGATTTCTTCAACTGGGGACTAGCAATCCCAAAATCCACGAGCTTCACGACGGAGCCACTTTCAGCTATGCTAGGCCTGATTAAGAGGGCGAAGCCGAGGGATATCATACCCAGGGGATACACAATAGATGTCTCAATGAAGGTCGCAATGGAATGAGGTGTGCCCTCCCCCATGCAATCTAACATAATATACACTTTGCCCTTTGAGAAACAATTTACCTCTTGGATTTGTTAGTAATTCACAGAGAATAATTTCTTTCAAATTATTGATTCTGTTTATAGATTAGGACTTTGTATTGTTTGTCAACAAATCATTATTTACTTACTTTTTATTCTATTTTATTTAATTGGGATTAGTTCACTCCTTGAACTTCACGGTGAACGAGTATATCTTTTTGCATTTACGAGTATATCTTCACGGTTACGAGTATATCTTATTGCAACTTTGATTTTTTCCTCTTTGAAATTAATACAAAATGGGCAAAGTTAAAGAAGTGAGTGTTACTGCCATTTGAACTTTACATAAAATAGCGAAATCAGAACGAAAAATAACGGCTGAACTTAAAATTTAAAAAAAAAGTGTTCACCGTGCTATCAAACCGTTTAAAAAATATGGTGATCATGAAGATTTACAGCGCTCAGGGAGACCAAAATCAACAACCACAGGTGAAGATAAGTTCATTATTTTATGAAGTAAAAGAAACAGACGACTCACAGCAGCAAAAATTAGAGGGGATGTTATTAAAACAATTTCGAGGCCAATTTCTGTCTTAACTGTTCAAAGGCGACTTCGTCAACCGAACTTAATACGAAGAGTTGCAACGCTGAAACCATTATTAAAGGGTGCAAACAAGAAGAAACGTTCAGAGTGGGCTTGAAAAACAGACTTCACAGTGAAAGGTTGGAGGAACCTTTCAGCTCAAAAAAACTACATCCACAATGCATAATACCCACCGTTATGCACAGAGGTGGCTCGGTCATGGTTTGAGGATGTTTTTCAGCCTATGGAATAGGTGATCTCCTTATTGACGGGATAATGAAAAAAGAAAATTATAAAAGCATTTTAGAAAATCACGTCTTACCCTGCGGTCAGCGATGTTGGGGAAAAAATCATTATGTAACAGGACAGTGACATATTACATAGACAATACCTTCCAAATTATGTAGACAATACCTTAAGGAAAAAGAAGATGAAAAATATGTGCCAATTTGGTCTGTCCCTCGCAATCCCCGGTCTTGAACCAATTGAACTTTTGTGGGATGAGCTAGATGGAAAAGTTCGTATCAAGTGCCCTAATTCTCCAAATGCTCTATGGCAGATACTGTACAGTGTGATAATATTGAATTCGAAACAATCAGTAAATTGATTGAGAGAATGCCTGGAATTATAAGAGAAAGTAATTGAGCAGAGAGGTGAAATATAACCGGTGTTTAGAGGAAATATAATCGTGTCAAATTTTCAATATCAAGTTTTTACCGGAAAATACACGTTTTCAGGTTGCCTGAATCCAATAAAAAAGTGGTTTTAAGAAAATGGTCTGAATCGAAAAATTACAGAGTTCGAAATTGATGAAAAAGCCGTTTAGTCGAAATTTATTTTTGGGAAAGATTTAGATATTTGTAATAAATTTGTTATCGCTTATATTATTGTATATTGATTAAACATAACATTTTTGAATTGCTGACATTTTATTTCATTCATAACAAATCATTAAATTAACAAAAATAAATATACTACATTTTTATTCTAGGTGGTCCAAACTTTTTACCAGTAGTGTATATATTTTGTTAAGCAAGTCTATGCACGTTCAAACACAAGCTGAAGCACCACTCTGTTTGGGTGCTAAACTGCTAATGCTATTCTGTTGCTCGGGTTGCCCGCCCCTAGAGCGGGCTCTGGCCCAGTAGAGCACACAAAGAACACTGAACCAACTGCCAATATAATTAGAATTTTAATTCCACAACTTCCGCACAACTAAAATAATTTTTAATGGAAAATATTTCAAATATAAGTGAAGTTTATATCTCCTGGGCAGTTTGCATGTTTATATCTCCTGGGCAGTTAGCATATACCAAGTTCAAAGGAAATCCTAGTTCGATCGTTGCCATGACAATCGGGGGGGTTTATTTTGATGATATTCTTCCCGCCAAAATTCCCTTTACGGACGTCTTTTGTACATTTGCCGACTAGTTCCCATGCTCTAAGTGTGGGCTTTTAGTTTCTCTAACCGGTGTTTAGAGGAAATATAATCGTGTCAAATTTTCAATATCAAGTTTTTACCGGAAAATACACGTTTTCAGGTTGCCTGAATCCAATATAATAGTGGTTTTAAGAAAATGGTCTGAATCGAAAAATTACAGAGTTCGAAATTGCCATTCCATGTGGGTATCATCATTGGATCCGAAAGGATGTTAGCTGTAAAAATTGCTCAACCGGAAGTACCAGTTTACGAAATGGATTTTTCAGTTTGTTGCAATTTTCTCGAAAACAGCTCCAACGGTTTTCTTTAAACTTGTGATATTAACTACATATACAAAGAGCTTATTTGTAATATTTCTCTGGAAAAATTCATTTAACAGAGTTTTTTAGAAGGTGTGGGGTTATGTTTTCCTCTAAAGTGCTTATAAATTCATTTATGATCTAATTGTATCATCTAAATTATATTAAATAATATTAAATACGTTGACAACATACCGAGTTTGATAAAAATCGGTTGACCAGAAGTGCTTTTCTACTAGTTTTTTCAGTTTTCTGAGATATGCTCAAAAATGGCTTAAACAATTTTCTTTAAACTTTACGTATATCATGTACATATACAAAGAGCTACAACTTTTATTGAAACATTTCTCTGTTTAACTCCCATTTTATAATCTAATCTAAGCTACAAACTCGGGGCCTCCTAGGAGGTCCAGCACTTGGACCTCAACTGGGCCCATTGTGCACCTCGTATAGGCGCCTCACATCAGCCCTCATATCATTGAAAAACGCCAGGGCTGAGGCGAGTGAAATTTCTGATGCCCCCTTCGGCTCCAAATTGTGGCCGCCAAATTTCAGGAATCGTCTGCAAGTATAGTGCATACACTCTCCAAGAAGATGAAACGGTGTCTCATCCTTTTGTCCATATTTCCTGCAAAGTGTGTGGGTCCTCAGAGAGACCCACATAATGTATATGTTTCCTTAAAAGCCAACTACCTTGTAACTAGGGCAGTAAGTCTCCTTAGCCCACTTTCGTTCTGCCGAGGATATAGTTTGTGCGAGGATATAATCTTTGAGGGGCCCTCCAGGAAAATCTTAGAGTGCCTCATTCCCGCAATATTTTTCCAATATATTGTATGTTTGCATGTTAGCCATTGTTCAATGGCCCCACGGGCAATTCTGTACGAGATGTTGCAGAAAGGCTCCGGACCAATGGGCGTTCGTGAGGCGCCCTCCTTCGCCAGTCTGTCGGCCTCTTCGTTGCTTTGAATGACTTTATGTCCCGGCATTCAACCCAGCCGAAGGCTGTTATGGTTACATCTAGCTCCCACTTTATTGGTTAAAACTTATTCTAAAGTCGCACTTTCGGTTAACCGAAATTCGGAATTCTAGTAACGCTTCTAATGTATATCACTATTACAAAAGTGGTAGAGCCATATAGTGGCTATACGTAAGTTTCCCTATAGGACTTTATAGGGAAACTTACGTTACTGTAACCCCAGAATCCCAATAAAAACTATCCCGGAAAATTGTTTCAAATAAAAGTGATAAGGATCCATTTGTGTAGGTAGCATACGCGGTTTAGCTAAAATCTTTGGAGCCGATTTCGAGGAAAATCATGATAAATTACAAAAAAAGAACATAAAATCGGTAGATGGACTTTGACAGAAACCTTCGTGTCAGATACGGTGGTAGTAGTTAAACGAAATATCTGAGCTTCCTGCGACTTTTCGTTTTTGAGATATTCTGTTAGCCACAAACACATACAGAATATTCTCTAAAAAACATTTTTTCGTATTTAGGGAAACTCAAAACAAATGTTTCCGGTTAAAAATCAATTTCAAAAATTTGACACGATCCCTTTTAGAGAAATAAAAATAACAGGAATTGCATACACCAAATTCAATGAAACGGCTACCGGTTATCACTTAAATTTTTACTTTCTCTTACTCCTAGTAAGAGGAAATATTGTAATCGTATCAAATTTTCGATATTGAGTTTTCATCCGAAATATCCGTTTTGAGGTCCCCTGAGTCCAAAAAAGTGATTTTTAGCAAATGGTGTATATGTATATATATGTATGTGAACAGCATAGCTTAAAAACGAAAAATCGTGAAAAGTTCAAACTTGATATTCCGTTTAGTTATCACCATGGGATCTGACAGTGGGTCATCTGTCAAAATTCCTCAACTGGAAGTACCACTTTATAAGTTGTTTTTTTTACATTTTTGCGATTTTCTCAAAAATGTCTCCAACGATCTTTTTCAAACTTGTTATATCAACTACACATACTAACAGCTACAACTTTTATTGTTACAACATTTTTATCCGGGAAAATTCATTTAAAAGGGCACTTCTGGGGGGAGTTAGGTTTTCATATCAACTGCTGTATCAGTTTATAGACAATTCTGTCCTAAATAATGTTAATTAGAATTAAATTGTTTGTTGAAATTCAGAATTTTTGAAAAAATCGGATAACCGGAACTGCGTCTGTTTTAAACACTTACTAAATGATTTTTTCCACCTTTTCGCGATATTCTCAAAAATAGCTCCGACGATTTTCTTGAAACATCCTATATAAACTAAACATGCAATGATCTACATTTTTATTTAAAACATTTCTCTGGGAAAATTCATTTAACAGCACTTTTAGGGGAGAGGTGGGGTTACAGCTTCCTCTAAAGTGGTATCATCGTTGATTATACAATTCTATCATCCAAATAATAATAATTAGAAATAAATAGATGGCCAAAATTCCTAGTTTTAAGAAAATTAGTCAGCCGAAAGTGCGCTTTTACTGAACACTTTTGAGTTTTCGACGAATTTCGTTATATTTGGTAGGTAAACTATAACCTTTCTCAATTATAATTTTGAGAACAGAAGTAAGAGAAAGTTGTGTGAGTGTTTCACATGAGATTTTTCAAAATTGTTTTTTAAATTAGTCATATAAAAAAGATCTACTTTCTCATATTGCTTTAACACTATTATACTGCGTTAATATATTGCGTCAACTATGAAATTAACAATTTTTTGTAAAAACGTGGATATTTTTACTTAACCCTAACATTAATACAATTGTGTAGGGCGACCTGAATCCAAGGCAAATGATATTTGAAATGAGTAAATTGTAGTTCAAAAGAGAGCACCAGTGACATTTGAAATTTAACGTCACATAATTCCCTTAAATCAATTTTCTTGAAAAATGTTACAAATAACATAGATACGTTTATATACAAATAACATTCCAAGTTAAAAGAAAATCTTTTAACCATCTTCTTAGTCAATAACTCTCTACCGCCTAAGCAGTGTGAGGTTTTATAGAGCTGCTTATATTCATTTTAGAGAAAATTCCAAAAACCTATTCAGTGAAGTTGGATTTTCCGATTAGGGTAATGTACCTAAAAATTTTAAATTCTTTAAGGGGGGTATTTTAGCGAAAACAACGTTGCTGTTCTTTCAAAGCCGCCGAAAAATTGCTACAAATAAAAGTAATAGGCATTTATGTATGTAGACAGTATACGAGTTTAAAGAAAATGCATAAATTGAAAAAAACATTCAGTAAAGGCACACTTTCAGCTCATGGATGCGAACTGACAACCTTATTGTCAGATGGGGTGGTAATATATTAACGGAATATCAAGTATGAGCTTCCGGCAATTTTTCATTTTTGAAATGTTTTCTTCACGCTCTGAGGACCATTTTTTCGAATAAATGTGGTCTCAAAAATGTATTTCCGAAAAAAAAAATGAAAAGTGATTCGATGTAGATATATCTATCGATATAATAATACAAAGTGTTGATAACCTTGGTGGAGTATACAAATAATGAGAAGGTTATCGTTGGGAATATTGCAAGTTTATTGCATGAATTTTGATGTACTAATAAAGTTAAAATTAATTTTAGGGTTGGGGTTATCAGTTTTGTCATTATGTGATAATTGGCTTGATTATTGCGATGCTAACTGAGATTGAAAAAAATTGGGTTTCCGATTTATTAAAAACTCTGGAGTTAGATGATTTAATTGAATTAGCAAAAACCTGTACCTCTGGAGCAATACAAACATCAAGCACAAATGGTATGGACATTTAAGAAAACTAGTTATTCTCTGTTGCAGATTTTGTTCCAAAAATTAACTAGGAGTTAATCTTTAAAAGCATCCAAAACTCCGATTCTTATTTTTAATGTGATTTTTGTTTTTAGATTCAATTAATGCGATTTTGCTTCATTCGCCAGATATTAGAAGTCTGTTAATGCGAAAAAAAATTACAAGAAATGTATTGTTTAAATATTTACATTCGAGAAACATATCGTTTCCTGGGAATTCTGAAAAATCGATGCTGGTGGATTTAGTTATTAATTTTTGGAATAAAGCTTGTACTGCAGTGAGTATTCTATTTTTTCAGCCATCATATTTCTAATATTTAGTAACGAATGATGACATACAAATGCATGAATATCTTTACATATGTAGAGAATATTGTAGATGAATTTTTTCAATTTTTTTCGTACTGAGATTGAGTTCTTCTTTGAGGTTGTCAGTTTTCTAGCAAAACTTAGTGAAAATTTTGAGAATTGCTAGAGAAGCAAAAACACGACTTCCATATTTCTCATGTAGGATCAATGAAGTCAGTATTTATTTCATGAAGACAGTATCTTTCTCTAGACACAGTTGTATAATTAATTGTCTTTCTGAATTTATAGTAGAAGTAGTATTTTATATCTGATAGTAAAATCTTAATAAGTTACAACTTATGAATACTGCATTAAAACCACTGCTATCTATTTCACTATATTAAAGCTTGTCCTGAAGATAGATAATTACTTTTACTGAAACCGTTACAAAAAGTTCATCCTTTGACATTACACTCGTAAAAGTTTAATCATTATTCTATAATTTTTTATTTTATAAGAAATTCATTTGAAGTTATGTACAGCAAATTTAAAAAAATACGAATGTTTATAGTTTATTTGTTGAAACTGAAATTTAGCTAGATGTTCTAAAACGTATTTATTTGACAGTTTGAGAGTTAATCGCTATTTTATATAATTTTCTCTCTTCAACTTTACAGGTTGATTATCAAAATGAAAAAAAAGAAGCATCGCAAATTCCGCAGGACCACAGTTTGGGGCGCATGGCAATCACATTTGCTGAATGGGTTTATAATCGAATAAATGCAATAGTTTTGCAAGATGTGAACAAACAGAGCAATATAAATAATTTGGAAATATTGAAAGAAGAAGATTTTTGGTGTGATGCCAAACTGTACATTAAATTGACGCAAGGTTCAAATGTTATTGCAGACTATAGTTCAGAGGGTTCTAAAGAGTGTTTTGCCCTTATAAGACAAATCTGCCAAGAACATTCACTTCTTTTTTCTCCTAATCTCTGCGAGGAGGGTACAAGAGGAATTAGTGAACCTCATGGGGTTGTTTTAATAATGAGCTGTGGGACTTTGCATTCTGCAAATGGGCGTCATTGTGTTGGACTTTATGAACAGATATTTGGTCTAATTAAGGATCCAATATCAGACAGTAATTGGAAAATCAAAGGTTCTAAATTAGCCCTTCGAAGCCAAGATGTCAAATGTGTACCTGCACTACCGCAAGAAAATCAGTTATTTTTATCCATTGATTAATATCCGAACTGATTCTCATGTTTTGAGAGATATTAAATACTAGAGTCAAGATGATTAAGTTTTATATGGGAAAAATAAGCAAAAGCTAAAATCAAAGTTTGATTTTTTTCCAGAAAAGAATTTTTGGTTTGTAATATATATGGGTTATGTCTCTTTTAATTGGAAATTACATTGCATTCATTCTTTAAATTTTAAGCTTACCATTTCTGTCATCCAGTATTAATTGTACATTTTTCTGTAAAGTGATAAGGCTGAAAACCAAACTAGTGGTTTTCATAAAATTAACATTGTGTAATAAAAATTAAATTGCCACCGTTTTGTAAGAAAATTTATTTTATTTGCTTAAAAAGATGCCTTTCCTTTATTTATAAATAAATATTGTTATGTAGGAAACTTATTTCATTTGCTAAAAAGGATGCCTCTTCCTTTACTTATAAATAAATATTTTCAGCTTTTATTAGTTAAGAAAGAAGAATACAAGCAAAACGATAGCCACAGAAAAAGTTTTTTCTCTGGCCACTGCCAACCAGTGTTTTCTCATTTCTTTAACGACGGCCAAACATAGTTATTTATACTGAACAAGCAATAATACATTTATTTCATTTCTATTCACCACAAATCGAAATGAAAAAGAATAACCTACCAGTGCTCAGTCACTTTTATTTTTGACATGGGATATTTAATACTTAATTTTAATTGTAGTCGTTAAGTCCGCAGCGCCGGAAAGCACCAGAGCCACCCTCCGTGATAGCTGCTTCATTTGTGGTCATCGACTGGTTTCGGAGTTCGCCCATCATCAGGGCGTCTTGATAAAGCAATGTGATCAACCCAGACGTGCAAAGAGCAAAATCATTTTATATACTAAGTGCTACTCTGGGTTTTAACCTTAAGACATCCTGATGATGGGTGAACGCCTGAAACCGGTCGATGACCAGAATATGAAGCAGGGCTATTACGGAGATGTCTGGTACTTAATTTTAATTTAACTAATTTTTAAGAAAAAGGAATTTTTCAAGGGATTTTCAGCTTTTTAGGAAGCTTTTTTGATTTGTTTAATCTAATGCGCATCAACATCTGTGGCCATTGGCGCCTGGAATTACACTGCCTGCTTCTGGTCAGTGTTCTTTCGCTACAGACAACACTGTCCATCACCTAACAGTGAGCTTAAAGCAATTAAAACCAACATTTTCGTAATCACAATTGATTATTTTAATCTAATATTCGACTATTTTAATCTAAAATCTGTTAAGAGAATTTAGATTAATATAATGAAGAATTGTTAACGCATGATGTAAATTATTTCTAATCCCTTACAATACTTCAGAAATATTGGTGGAATTTGATCGGACTAGGAGCTTTTTCACATTAAGTGCTTCTAATTAGGACATGAAATCCAGAGGAAATGTAGGCTAGATAAATAGGTGATGTGATTTAACAAGGAATGTTGGCATAATGTCAGCTTTTAAAATAGATGAAATGTATTGCGAAAAGGTCAGCAATTGAAGAAGGAGCAGAATTAAAAGTATTTTAACTGTTGTCGTATTACTAGATTTTCTGAATCTATATTCATAGGACCAAAAGTGCTAAATTTGGGAAGGGACACTGTTTTTTATAAAATACAGGAAATTTGAACAACAGGTATTCCATAAAGATTTGCGTCTCCATACCCATAACACCAGTTTTTATTCATCCTTAGGCATAAGCAGGAAATTATTTTATTCCATGCCCACTTATTTTCATCATCTCGTAAACTGTTGAAATAATAATGAATTGAGGGGCGGGTGTTGGTGTAGTGGTTATGAGCATGGACTTGTAAGTGGGAGGACCCCAGTTCGAGTTCAGCTTATAACTGCTAAATTTTATATTTGTTTATAAAAATGTTGGTAGTAAAGTAGGTGCTTCCGCCCCCATCCACGACACCTAACTTGGTAGTTGGACGTTAGGCCCGCCTGAAAAAATAGGCATTACTTTACTTTAATAATGGATTGATGAAAAAAAAAAATCATTTGGATGCTTAAGAGTGTTTCATCTTTTAGGTTTGATATTACTAATATATTTGAAAGTCTATATCTAAAGACTGGATTTCATGTCATTAACTGATATGGATTTTTATTTGTTAGAAAAGCAAGTTCATGTCTGGCATCAGTTTTCTGAAACATTTCTGTGGTCAGAAATAAGTTTAAGGGCTCTCAACTAAGGAAACTAATTGAATTCTGCAAAAAAAAGTGTTTCTTTGATATTAGTTTTTGAGGATAAAGTATTTATAAATTTTTAAAACATTCACATATTAATTTATAAAACATTCTACAATTCTTTTATCCAAGGTATCAATCCTATCATCTAGATGAATTATCATTTCTAGAGATTACTGACAAATATATATATCGTTATGTTTCAATATTTTGAGGTTTCAAAAATGTTATCATCTACTGAATATGTTAAAACAGTTTATTTTTAACAATAAACATTGTTTTTAATAAGCACCACAAATAGTCATTAACTGATATGGATTTTTATTTGTTAGAAAAGCAAGTTCATGTCTGCCATCAGTTTTCTGAAACCATCTTCTGTCCTCATAATAATCCAAGATACTGTTTACTTCCATATCAGTATATTCGGTCACACTAACTGGAAGGAAAGGATCAATATGCTCGAAACCCTAAAATAAAAAAATATATTTTATTTTTAAAGTCCAAAACCTTCAAAATATTTCACCCAAACCAAAATAATTTCTCAATTTCTAAGTTGAAAATGAAAACTAAAATTAGTAAACATTTCTAATTACCGATTTTCCTAAGAGAAATAAAGGTAGATGAGAATGTAAAGTATTGTAATTTGCTGCCATTTGATCCACTATTAATACTACCGCACCATTGTTCTGCATTCAAAACAAGTAATTAATTTCTTGTAAATAAGAGAAAGTAAAAATGAGTTGAATTTAAGAATTAAAGCCACTCTTACCCAGTCCTGCGTTGAAGCATCCAAAAATGCTTTTGACAATGTAACCATAGAAGGTATTACTTTCGTTCGATCCTGAGTTTTTAAATTGGTATGGTCACCAAATAAAGCATTAAATCCATCGACAGCAACAAAAGTTTTGCATCTGTAATATTTATATATTACCTAAAACTTTGCTAAAATTGTGCATTTAAATACAGAAGGTAATCAAATAAGCTATTAATAAACCTCTTTTCACTAGAAAAAGCTTTCAATTCAGATACAATTGCCATTATACAATCAGCCGCATATTTTACTCTATTAATTCCATGGGTAACTAAATCTAATAAATGACTTCCGGCTGGAGTATTTTCTCTCTGATTCCATACGTAAGTTTTTTTAATAGGTAACTGAAATTTCATTTAATTGAGTACAAACTATCATGTAATAGTAAAATAAGGATAAGATAAGAGAAAAAAAGTTACATACTTACATCAAGTTCACTTAACATTTTGTTGTTTTGTAACTGAAAATGTTTCAGCCAATGGGCAGAAATTATTGGCAAATCCACGCACCCTTCATGGCTTGCAGAATAGACAACTTCATGTCTCTCATTCCTAAACCAATCCCAAACTGAAAAAATCAAATACAAATTCAGATTGATGACTGTTGACTGTACTAGAAGAAATCTGGTGTGTCACACTTGAAAAATCGAAATTTTTCTAAATGTTTAGTATCTTTATCCCTCACAGATGACAGAACAGTATATTACATTGAAATGGTATTACGAGGAAGTCTCAAATCTTAGCACCTCACAACTTCCCAAAAATGAATTTTCCGTAAAAAATCTTTCAAATGAAAGTAACAAGATTTTAATGCGTTGTAAGATGTAATATGAACATTTAGGTTTCCGTGGCCATTTTCATGAAAAACACTTGAGTTTCCAGGTTGGGACCGCGTCAATGGTTTGCTAAAACTAGACGTTTCACCTATATTGCAATGAGCCTCTTCAGGGTCGTTTACACCTTGAACCCTAGGCTTTCAAGACTAGACTCATACAGCTGCCTATATTGGTGAAAAGATGTCAGAAATTTATTAAAAATATAATCCAACTGTCACATACTTGAGAAACTAGAAGATTATGTAGAGTACCCCCAAGTAACCGAGCTACGGAAACGCCATTTTAAGCCCACTATCATGTAGCAAATTTAAATTCAATGAAAACTGTAAATACCCAAATTATTCAGAACGCAGGTAATAATAAATATTTGCAACTTGCTGCCCTTTGATTTTTTCTTCTTAGGAGCCTCAGACCTAAAATAAAATGAAAGACGTAACCGTGAATCGAACCCAGTACCACACATCTAACCTCTCTACTAACTGTATTGTGGACCCAATACAGCCTTTATCAATCTCAGATTCTCCAGAACCCCCCCTAAAATCAATTATTCTAGGGAAATATTTCAATAAAAAGTGATAATTAGCATTTTAAGTTTAAAAAATATCAGAAAAATGTTGCAGTAAGTCTTAACGGGACTAGATAATAAGTAGCCCCTACAGACGCCCCTGGAGGGAAGTTGAATCCTTTCTAACTTGCAACACTTCGAGCAAAACGGAGAACGCTCTCTTTATACACTCACACACACACACACACACACACACAAATAAATTTAAATTACAGTTTATAATAAATGAATTTTACTGTATTGTATTATACTGTACTGTATTGTACTAAAGGTAGAAAATAAACTCTCCAATCGTTGGGTTACAACCAAATAAATAAAACATATGCTAAAAACATTTTTCGAACTTAAAGGATCCAAAACATTTATTTCCGCTGAAAACTGAAGTTCATTTTTGACACAATCGCAACACTTGTCTTATGATATAGCAAAATAAAATAGATAATAAACATATTTGAGCTCTTCTAGAAATAACACTAATTCTCATTTTAAAACCACTTCTTACTCGACTGACTCATGATAATTTGTTTTTAACGTATAATTATTTTCATGTGCGAATAAAATAACAAATGCGAACATTTAGGTACTAACCCCATGGCACATGAAGAATAATGAAATTGTTAACAAATGCATAATGAAGAAGATGGGCCAAGGTTAATGATTTCCCACACCCTGGTTTTCCATCTGAATTATTTAATTAAGGATAAATGAATTATATAAATAAATTAAATGAAGCAAATATTTTTGAAGAATATATCAAACATATAGAAAAATGAAAACCGAGACATAATATAAAGTCAATATTTATTATTAAATCAAGTTATAAATATATAATGCTTGAAACTAAATGATAAAGGATACACAAAACATACCTTACAACAGGCCTCTTGTAGTCAGTCTGTTGTAAATAATTTATAATTTCTACAGCAGGAGATCTAATCATAAGACATGTTTCTCCAAATGTGTTTAAATTGGCTCGAAATGACTTAGGAAAACCTCCTAATTTGAACAAGCAATCTCTTATATCTGTTGGTATAGTGTAGAACAGTCCAATATGCTCCCGGTTGTGGTGGCTCTGCAAATAATTTATTAATAATAGGGCATCTATTAGCATGGCAATAGTGAAGATATATTTTTCGTAAGTTTCACAGCTTTACAATATAGTATCCTTTACTATAATATAGTAACTAATGTGACTATTTAGAGGTAGAATTACTGTTAAATTCACACAGTTAACTGCGATGCTAACATTAATCTTTCCGGAAATTTTTATCAAAATATAGAAATGTAACCACCTATTTTTAAATTTTGGTAATCACCAATTTTAATTATCACTATTGAAAGAACTAGATGAAAATCCTTTATCAATAGATTGTATGATTTTCAAGGAACCTTCAATTCTTTTTTGCAGTGACACAATGGGTAGTCATGAAAAAATGAAAACTTCCTTACAGGATTATTTTCTGATGTTCTCTTTGCTACCGCATAATTTCGTTCTCTTTGTGATGAAGATGGCAAGGCATTTGTGCTGTTGAATCTAGGTAAATGGTACTCAGGGCGAAGAAGAAATTTCCCTAAAATAAAAAATAGAATTAAGTACTGTGAAAGGACTCTGATTAACAAGAAACACTAGTTGCAGACACCTACCGATTTTTTTATATAAAGAAGCCATCATAAAGCCACAATAGAAGTGATAATTAGGTCATTTTAAAGGATGTAACTTAAGTTTTAACACTTAATATTCTTAACCCTACCTAAGCGAAAACTTAAGCTTATTAGACAAAATATGTAATAAAGAACTCGGCGAATACAGAACACACACACTTTGAGATAACATTATATTGCTACATAACCTCCTTCATGCTTGCCGTAAAAGTTGTATAATAATAAATTTTTACCTGTTTTCCATAAAAATTAATAAAATAATATTTAATTTTCTAAAATACAAAAATAAGAAATGTGGTTTAGGTATTCTAAAAATAAAAAAGTATATATCCCAAAATTATGTTGGTGATGCTGAGTTTATCCACGCACTTAATAAATAAGTAACCTTCCTTGATTGGTTCGTTTCTAAACAAGCTATAAGTTTTATTACTAATGAAGTAAATATTAGATATTTATATTCATTTCTTATTTCTATATTTTATTTTGAGACACGAAAAACTAGTTTAAAACAAAATATCACATCAGCATGGCGGATGCCGCGGCTCGGCAACTGCAGTACGAATACAAAGCTGTAAGTAGTTATGTGTTTAATTTTCTGTTATGAAATGAATATAGTATTCATTGGTTTTATTCCAAAGAGTACTTATTCAGCAGATAGTGAAATTGAACAATAAAAAACATTTGAACCGTGTTAATTCTGTTATGTTACTTTTATTTTTTTTTATTGTTCGATAGAATTCAAATCTTGTTCTCCAAGCCGATGTTCGTCTTATCGAAAGAAGAAGCAGAGATGAGGCAACTGGAGAGGTCATGTCCCTTGTGGGAAAATTGGACGGCACCAAGATGGGTGACAAGTTTGAACGTACCAAGCCGATAAAGACAGAAGAAAGAAAAGTCAAGTAAGTGTTAATTTTAAGGGAAATTACTAACTATTACTACCTTTTTACTAATTGTAAAATTTGAAATAGATATATTTAGGTGACCAAAGGCAGTAATTAAGATAGACATTTCTTTTGAAAATTTATAACTCTTAACTCTTACCATTTTGCTGTTTAAAATTCCTTATGTCTGCATTATCATGCAGATGGTTGCTTTTATGATTCTCTGTCAGTTCTATGAATTCTCTGTGATACTTTTGGAATAATTTTTTATGAACTTTATTTTGTCTCCTGTTATTTTAACATTTGGAATACCATAAATACAAATAGGTAAATGATTACCTCTATATCAACTTCATTTGTTCAATTTTTATTTTTTTGCTGATATTGTCCAGAAGTGAAAACAAGTAGAAAAGGTTAATAATAGTTACAGTCAATCAGGGGAGCGTCCAGATTTCCAGGAGCCTCTTTTTCTCAAGAAAACAATTCGTTGGGTATGAGATTATTTTTTTTTTGTCAAACATCAACAAATCGGGTTTAGAACAAATATCCAGACCCGGGTCTAATCCATCTAAGATTCGCCGCTGTCCGAACAAATCCGACAATAACATTAAAGGGAAATAGCCTAAGCTCTTCCGCACACATCCTGTTCCGACCAAACGTCCTGAACTTAATCTCCTCACAGCTCGAGCAATCTGTCGTAAGATGGATGGGTGTTTCCTCCTCTGCCTCACAGTCTCTACAAAATGGATCCCGCATGAGCCCCAATACGTAAATATTCTGTGTAATGAGCATTCCAAGTTTAAAGAAATTCTAACCATTTTCGAGCAAGTAAAAAAAATAACTACAATATCTAATACGTTTAGTCGATTTTCTTCAAATTTGGAATTCTAAGAGTGCTTCTAATTATGTTGTGGCAGAACCATACATTAAATAGACGTTGTACTTTAGAAGAAAACATAACGCTTGTGGTTCCTCAGAACTCGTAAAAAATCCATTTTCCGAGGAAAGTGTCTGGAACAAAAGTGATAAGTATATGTACATAGTATGCGAAGTTTAAAGAAAATCGTTTGTGCCTTTTCAAGAAAATATCGAAAAACTAAAAAAAGAAAAAACATTTAAAAAAGTCGCACTTCCGGTTCATGTTGACATTCTTTTAGCAATTACTTACCACCACGTCTGATATGAATGTTACAGGCAAAATTCATCAACCGGAAGTGTGACTTTTCTGAATGTTTTTTTTCCTGACTGGTTTTGCATTTTCATCCATCTTCAGAGCAAATTCACCAAGTTCGTGTAGAGAGTTCACTTCAATGAAATGTTTCCGTTAGACTCACACTTGTTGGTTCCTACGACGGATAAAATACCGGATGTTATTCAGCATTGCGGACCCACCCACATTTTCAATAAAATGGTACTTAGATTTCTTCGGTTAGTTCTGGTTGAAGAATAAAATCTGTCTAGTTTGCCAATGTTTCGGCGATTTATTTCCCCACCAATTTCAAGGCTAGTGAAATGCAAAAAATAGGTTTTAATTTATATGCTTGCAGCAGGAAGCATACAGAGTGATTCAGAATTCATTTCAATTTATATGTTTTGTTCCGTACACATGTACATCAAAATCTATTTTTTGTATTTCTCTAGCGCTGATGATGTCGAGGTAATAAATCGCCGAAAAATTGTCAAACAAGATTAAATGGATTATCAAGTTTGAGATTCCTGCGATCTTTCATTTTGCTGAATGCTTTTCATACAAAGATCAGTATAAAAAAAAAACTAAAAAGAACACCACTTTTTTTCGCACTTACAATATCTCATAACATTTATATATCACAACAAATTCACGTATACATAGCAACATTTTGGAACCAATAACCTATTTAATAGTATTATAGAGTTTAAAATTGAAGTTGATATGGAATGACCCAGAATTGCCCAACTAGAAAAAAACATTAGAAATGTTAATTTCAGAATACTATTTTGATTTTTATTGCTGTTCAGATTACATTATTGATTTGTATTATTCTTAGACGACAGAAACGTGATGAAGCCCAATATGATTTTACTCGTATGAAAGGGACAACATTACTGTCAGAAAGTACAGATGACATGGTTGGTGTTGTATATAGACCAAAAACCCAGGAGACGAGACAAACATACGAAGTGTTGCTTAGTTTTATACAAGAAGCTCTTGGAGATCAGGTATGTCAACCATTTTTCTTTTAAATTTTTTGAAATGAAATTAACAATTATGTCTTTGTTAAAAAAAAAACAAAAAAACATAGAAACGGCGAGAGAGAGTGAGAGAAAAAAATGTCGATATTTCTTAACACTCGCTGCGTCCAAATTTAATTTATTATTGTTATTGTCATTTAATTGAGATATTTAATTTAATGAAAATAAATCATTAGTATGATTTCCTGAAAAGCTCTCTTGAAGTTCAGAGATTAGCTTTACTACATGAACAGATTTGTAAACTATGATATACTATTGCATTTCAGCCACGCGATATTCTTTGTGGAGCAGCTGATGAAGTTTTGTTTGTTCTGAAAAATGATAAGCTCAAGGATAAGGAAAAGAAATTAGAAACAGAGAATTTGCTTGGTAGTCTAGCTGAGGAACGATTTGCCTTACTTCTTAATTTATGTAAAAAAATAACCGATTTTGGAGCAGATGATAAAATCATTCCTACAGGTAAATAAGTCAATTAATCTCATATAGTTTTGTTCTAACAAAAAACAAGTTTATTTTAAGCATATAGAAAGCTGTTCCACCTTTGGTTCCTAATTGTAGCTTTACTGGATCGCGATAGGTTCTTCAGATTTTGTTTTCAGTATTCCAAACAAATTTTCATTCATAAATGTTTATATAGTTGTGGATTCCAGGGCCCATATCATTTAAATAGCATCTCTGCAAAAAACATTAAACTTGCTACATATTGAAATGGACAGAGTATTGAATGTGACAGCTAGTTCATATTAAATTAATGATGCTGCCTGAGGAAATTAATGTTATACAAGATTCATTGATTCAGTGATTAAATAATTTAAATGTAATTTTATATTTGTCAACCCCTCGAACTATACGCAAATGTTCTAGTGCTCTTTACGATAAATTATTTTCAAATTTAAGACTGAAACTAAGGCATTTCTAGTTTGGATGACTAAATCACTTTATATATCCATTACATATAAATTCATTTTTTTAAATTGTTATTGTCTTCTTTGTTTTTCTTTTAGTTGATGAAAATATAGATGAAACCTACGGAATAAATGTACAATTTGAAGAAAGCGAGGAAGAAGATGGTGAAGATATATATGGTGAAGTACGAGACGGGGATGGAGCTGATCACAATGATGAAGGAGAAGATGCTAAAGTCAATACGGCAATTCATGCAGAAAATGTATGTTGAATAATTACAACTAGTGTTTTTGTAGCGAAAGCGCTTATTAATTTTTTTTAATATTAAAAATTGTAAATAGGTCGGAATTTAATTTTATTTAAGGCCACCTTAAACAGTTATTATTGCTATTTGTAATATAATATCTTTTTTAAGACGCTTAAAATATTGTTATTTATAATTTCAGTTAGGCAGCACTGAAGAAACTAGTAAAAAAGAAAAAGCTCTTCATCCCTTGGACATTGACGCTTATTGGTTACAGAGAAGATTGTCAAAATTTTTTAGTGATGCAATGACTTCGCAAGCTAGAGCAGCGGAAGTACTGTCTATTCTTCAAGAAACTCCAGATGATAGGGAGTGTGAAAATCAGCTTGTCTTATTATTGGGATATGAGTGTTTCGAATTTATCAAGCTTATAAAAAAATATCGGAATATGAGTAAGTAATTTCTTTATAGTTCAAAATATTTAGGGATTTATTAAGTTTTTAAAAATATTTCAAGTCTTTTCGATATTTTTGATTTCATTAAGACTTGGGTTCGTATAAAATAGATCCGATTTCATATTATTATTATCTACTGATGTAATTTTTGTAACACATTTTTATAGGGTTCTGGTAATTTATGAATTCTATTGATTCGCCCATGCATTTTTTTTTTTGTTCCGTTTCCGTTTGATTTTTCAACACTAATATAACTTTGTGATTACTGACGGTTCCTTTTGTTTAGAAATCCTGCAAGGATTCTCTTACTTGCAATCAAAAACATACCCGATGTAAGCAGGAGGATATTAATTGCAGTAACATAGTTTTTTATTTATTTAAATGATGCAACTTTTTATTTCCTGAGTAACTGGTAGAATAGCAAATATTGAAATAGTTTCTGTTGAGACGATTAAGATAGTTTGAATTAGAGTTTGATGGAAGAAACGCATATTTTAGGCTTTGAATTAGAGTTTGATGGAAGAAACGCATTTTTTAGGCGTCTATTCCTTATGTGAATATGTTCGTGGAAGTTGACTTGAAATGAATTTTTCTAACAATATTTCTCAATTACTATAAATTGTCTTTTGTCACAGATTTTTTTCCATCATAGCTTGCTTCATTTTGTGGACACGACTGGTTTTGGGGTTCTTACATTGCCAGGATCTGTTGAAGAATAGTGTGATAACACAGACCTTCACAGAGCAAGTAAACCTCTGAGCAAATAACTTCACAGAGTAGGTAAACTGATTTTGTCGTATGCAGGTCAGTGTTACACACAATTTATCAAGGCTCCGACGATGGGCTAACACCCGAAACTGATCGATGACCACCAGAGAAAAAATGTTTGTGTAGAACGTTGAGTTGTGGACGCAGTAGTAATTGACCTAGAAGGAATTATAATTGAGTTACATAGGATTCTTTTCCTTAACATTAACCACCTGTCTTCAATGCTCTACATAGATCATTAAATTTACGATTTGAAACTTAAAGTTTCCTTTTATTAACGGAAAAACATATTTTGTTTAGTTTTATACTGTACTCTTTTGGCATCATCTCAAAATGAGGCTGAGAAGACTAAGATCAAAACATCTATGATGTCAACTCCTGGATTGGCTCGAATTTTACGTCAGCTTGAAGTTGGACGTGGTGAAGAATTTGGAGACATTGAAACATTAAGACCTCGACGTCGAGAAATTACACAGTCGTCAGGACAAGGCGAAGGAGATGGTCCAGTTGGAGGACCAAGAGATGTACTAGATCTCGACGATTTAGCCTTTTTGCATGGATCACATTTTATGTCAAACAAACGTTGTCAGCTTCCAGATGGTTCGTTTAGAAAACAGCGGAAAGGTTGGTGATTGCAAATTATTTTAGACCATGGAAACTATAATAAATAAATAACGTTTATGTGAGTGTGTAAATCTTTATATTAACAACAGGCTATGAAGAGGTTCATGTACCAGCGCTCAAACCTAAACCTTATGACCAAGATGAGGAGCTTGTTCCTATTGATAAATTACCTAATTATGTTCAACCTAGCTTTGAAGAGTTTAGAAATTTGAACAGAATACAGAGCCGTCTTTATAAAACTTGTTTGGAAAGTGATGAAAACATACTACTATGCGCACCTACAGTGAGTTTTTTTAATAAATTATGTTTTTTGTAGAGAAGATAGATATTTTCTAAGAATCAATTATAATCCTGTATTGTCAAAATTAGAAAAGAAAGCTTGCTGTTTGTTGGCGAGTAGTCCAATAGTGACCACACCATTTTACTATTTTTTATCGGGCTATGGATAACACCTAAATCATCGCTCGTTTTAGGATATGACATCTTAAATGCTTGCTCTTAATTTTTTCTGCAGATTACATAAGGGGCCCGGGCATTTAGTATAGGTAGGTTTTGAATGAGTGATTTTATGTCCCCCTCCTTGGTTTCATAGGCAGCTGCGCTAAAGAATATTTCAGTTTAGTTTAGATTGAGGTATTATATATATAAATTATCAAAGATAATTATTTTAGGGAGCAGGTAAAACAAATGTGGCTTTAATGTGTATGCTGAGAGAAATTGGGAAGCATATCAATGAAGATGGCACTATAAATGTTGATGAATTCAAAATAATATACGTTGCACCCATGAGATCTCTTGTGCAGGAAATGGTTGGCAGTTTTGGAAAGGTAAATTATTTTATGTTCTATTGGTTGAAAGACTTGTTGATTTCTTGTGTTGCATATTTACCTAGCACAGTTTAAGCAGAATAGTGATAAATAGTAACAATTAGTAGATCTGTTTGTGTTGAATAAATTAATATTTTCAAAACAAAAATAAACAAATAGATATAATAATTAAATACTTTGTAATTTTTTAGCGATTAAGCTGTTATAACTTAACAGTGTCAGAATTGACTGGAGATCATCAATTGTCTAGAGAACAGATTCATGCTACCCAAATAATCGTATGTACACCAGAAAAATGGGATATTATTACTCGTAAAGGAGGAGAGAAAAGTTTTACTCAGTTTGTTAAATTAGTCATATTGGTAAGAAATTATATTAAATTATTTCATAAAAATAAATCGAATCTATTAAGCTATATAAAAATGACAAACAAAAATAAATAATAATTTATTTTCTTCAATTAGGATGAAATCCATCTACTACATGATGAAAGAGGACCAGTTTTGGAAGCATTAGTGGCTCGTGCTATTCGGAATATTGAATCTACTCAAGAGGAAGTACGAATTGTTGGGTTGAGTGCCACACTTCCTAATTATCAAGATGTTGCTACGTTTCTTCGTGTACATCCCAATACGGTAATTCATTTGAAAGCAATTACCAAGCTTTAAGAATATTGTTTATTCATTTATAACAATAATGATGATAGTCTACAAATTATTTTTTTTTTCACTTATTTTAATTTTATCGTTTCAGGGCCTGTTTTATTTTGATAATAGTTTTCGTCCAGTACCTCTAGAACAGCAGTACATTGGTATTACTGAAAAGAAAGCTCTAAAGAGATTTCAGATTATGAATGACATTGTTTATGAAAAAGTTATGGAACATGCAGGAAGAAATCAAGTTCTAATTTTTGTTCATTCACGAAAAGAAACAGGTAAAAAAATCGATTGTAATTTATAAAATATTAATATCTATAAATAATGAATGTAAATATCTTCTAATCAAAAACAATTTACATATCATCAATATCATTTCTTTATTTTAATAAATATTATTTATCATCAATTTAATATAAATATTATTTTTAAGTATATTTTGAATATACTTCTTTAAAATGAATAAATTTAAAAGTGGAATTAGATCCTCACATGATCTTTTTGCAAATTTGACAAGGATTATAATTTGTAAACTTTTTGTAATGCTTTTATATATTTGTATATTAAAAAAAAAAGAATTATACTTGTTTAAAGCCAAGGCTTGTGCCCTGGGATATCAATGTTGATGCTCCTTAAAAAAAATTAAAAAATAAAGCAGTTTGTAAATACATTTTATTACATAAATTTAAAGTTTTTAATAAATTTTATTATATCAAAAATGATTTAGGTAAAACGATAATTAACTTATTTTAATTTAATTCTTAAATTTTGAGTACATTGAAGCTAACAAAATCTGCCGAGTAAAGTGTAGGAAGTGTTTAAACAGTTAGTGTAGCAAAGAAATCATCAATTACTAATATTTTCATAATTTATTTATAAAAATAAGTTTTTGTTTTTAAAAGAGAAAAGTTTTCTTATTTCATACTTTAAAAATGATCGATTTAAAGGAAAAACGGCTCGAGCTGTAAGAGATATGTGCCTTGATAAAGATACCCTTGGTCAGTTTTTACGAGAAGGTTCAGCTTCGATGGAAGTTCTGAGGACGGAAGCCGAACAAGTAAAGGTATATGTTCTTTCGACCATATATTAATTTTATAATAAATTATTTCATTGTAATGAGTATACATTATAAATATTTTTATAATTATTCATATTTCAAGTTTGACATTAAATAAAAGATATAAGAACTCAATCCATTTCAGTAGTAAAATGTCTAATTTAGTCAAATTTCTACTTGTTTCTTGACTGAAATAGATCGTGACTTAGTCAGCTTAGATTGTCAAATGTCCGTATTTGGGCTGTTATCATCCAGTTTATGGGCAAGAAATTATATTATATATAATCAACATGTTCAGCCTCTTGATTTCGAAAGAACTGATTATGTTTAAGAGTGTATACTTCCGTCCATTTCTCTCTTTATGGCTTACCCATGTGCGTAGTATTTTCTTCCTCTTTCAGCATTTTATAGAGGTCTCTAAGTTTTCGTAACTCCTTGATCATTATGAGTGAAATCTCCATGCATAATTAATCCAACATTATTTACAAACCAACAGCCTATTTAATAAGAATGATGATTAAGAGTATCGTATAATGGCCTTCATTACATTTAAAGTTGCTGTGGCAGTATCGCAGCATTTTTAAATGGCTAAAAATGTTGATTTCCACTGGTACTTCATTTTTCTAATTTTTAGTAATCCTTAAATACATTCTTGACTTTCTTGAGGGAATAATTCCCCATGAAGACACGATTCCTCTGCTCTTCTATCGTTAGCTGAGACCATTTTTATTTGTTATTTCTTGTCTAAGTCGACAGTGTCGGTTTTAGATTCTCATTTCTCAAGGTCTTCTGTAAAGCATGAATGTGGTTAATCCCATATTTAAATCCATTTAGAAAAAATTATTTTGTTTACAGTTTTGAATTGACATAATAATCTAAACATCAACTTATCAAGCATTTATTAACTTATTTTTTTATTCATTAAAGAACGGAGAATTGAAAGATCTTCTCCCTTATGGTTTTGCCATTCATCACGCTGGAATGACAAGAGTGGATCGAACACTCGTCGAAGATTTATTTGCTGATAGGCATATTCAGGTATTGTGAATTATTCATTCTTATTATTTCAAGTAATTAATTTTTTAAAAGATCTGTAGTTGTAATTCATTTTATTTGTATTTGCATGAAAATGTATATATTCTATACAAAGTAGGAATTTTGATGCAAAATAATTTAGTCTTAAAAATTTAATCCTTTATATCTTTAATATAATTGGATACAAATTATCTAGGTTTTAGTATCAACTGCTACTTTGGCATGGGGTGTGAATTTACCAGCACATACCGTCATCATCAAGGGAACCCAAGTTTATAATGCAGAAAAAGGCAGATGGGTTGAATTAAGCGCTTTAGATGTGTTACAGGTTAATGATTTTATATTACTACAGTTTGATTTATAAATGTTATTATTATTAAATGGAGAAATGTGTTTGTTAATATAAAAATTATTTGTAGATGTTAGGTCGAGCTGGAAGACCTCAGTACGATAACAAAGGAGAAGGAATACTTATTACAAATCATAGTGAACTTCAATACTACTTATCTCTTTTAAATCAACAATTACCTATAGAATCTCAAATGATAACTAAACTTCCGGATATGCTTAATGCTGAAATCGTACTTGGAACAATCCAGAATTTACAAGACGCTGTTAAATGGTTGGGATATACATATTTATATATAAGGTACGAAATTAATATATTTATTGCTAAATACTTCTTTTTCTTAAAATTTTTGAAAATTGGTTGTCAAAAAGTAATTTTTGATATTTACTTGTCAAAAAGGATGTTGAGACAGCCTGGATTATATGGTATAAGTACTGAAAAAAAAGAACAAGATAATCTGTTAGAACGTCATCGTGCCGATCTGATACACACCGCGGCGATTCATTTAGAAAAGAGTGGTCTTATAAAATATGACAAAAGGACAGGGAGTTTTCAGGTAAATTATGTTTTTTTGAAATACCCTATTTAGGACTTAAAATATATTTTTATATACGAGCTATTTGTAAATTTTTCCATTAAATACTACAGGTAACTGAACTTGGGCGCATTGCTAGTCACTATTACTGTACATATGAAACCATTGCCACTTATAATCATCTTTTAAAACCAACTTTAAGCGAAATTGAACTTTTCAGGTAAATAAAAGTTTCAAGGTAAAATATTCTAATTTAGTGTTTTATTTTCGTATTCTCTATGGTCATGAAACTGGATGAGGTAATCTCATTATTTCTTGAAGATTGATGACAGATTAAAAAATAATCTCATTATATTTTTTTTTCCATTTATATTTCTTAATTTGTTTATTTATCATGCAGTAGGCATAAAAGTTAAAAAATAAAGGTAATTTTATAAAAATAAAAACAAATTGTACGATGATCATATTTTAGTTGGAACTAACACCACAAAGCTTGATTCCAGAGAGCAAACGGATTTCTAGGTAATAGAAGGAGGAATGCTATATTACAAGTGCACGCATTGTTCCAATATTTCTATTTAACACATATGGTGAATATGGCTATTAAATCTTGGAAATATCATGTGTTTAAGGTGATTCTTCCTTAAACCTCGCTTGTCATATCTGAGAAATTCATAAAATTTTTTTGGAATCTGATGTGTGCCGTAGGACTTTCTTATGACATTAGAATATCTTCTGAAGAGGATTGGTTAACGATGATCCAATAGTTGTGGTACTTGGTGATACCTCTATTGTTACATCTTTGTTTCCACACTAGGAAAAACATCTTGCATGCTACTTATACGACAGAAGATCATTTGTAATACTACATGATGAAAGAATCTCTTTCTAACCTGAACTATAAGCTGTTTACTGCTGTACTCGGGGTGAATGGGTCCGCAGCTTAAATTAAAAAGCGGTTTTATCTGCTAATGTAAATTAATTCAGTTCATCTTAATTCGAAATTGGTTAAAAGAATAAAATATCTTAGTTCTAAAAATTAAAAGAATTAATAGAATTCTCTTCTAGAGATCCTTCTGTGTGGACTCAAGATCACATAAGAATCTCTGTCGTCGAAGAGGAAAATAGATAAGGTTGGCTAAATAAAATGCTTCTCTTAGTCTGACCAATTTCTAAGCATTAGCTTCCCAGCATATATCCTTACCTATAATTGTTGGAAGGTCAGTCCAAAAAAAATTTTGAAGGAAGAGCAACAATTCCTGTGAGGTCTCTGGGATTAATAAGACAAGGGTTTTTTTTTTTTTTTGTTGAGATTGTGTAAGAAAAACTAGCCTTTCATCATATGATGTTATGTTATGGAAAGTTCAGGTTATGATTCTAAAGACTTTTAGAATCAGATTTAATCGTGTTACATTGAGTGGAATGGCAGATGAGCTATAGAACACGCTGTAGAGTGGAGATTACACTGGCTAGCCTAAACTTCTGCTTTTTTTTGTTATGGATTAAAAGATCCACAACCCATAGATGACTAAAAATAATCATACAGTTAAATTCATACTCAATCGACTTCAGATGCTTTCCAATAATTTCATTCTTTTTTTTTTCTTAATGACTTTTCATTGGAAACTATTATAACTATTTTCAGAGTTTTTTCAATGTCCGGAGAATTCAAAAATATAGTGGTGAGAGAAGAAGAGAAAATTGAACTACAGAAATTAATGGAACGAGTCCCTATACCAATAAAGGTTATTCATTTAATTTTAACTGCTTTTAAAATTGATAATATTTTTGTGGCAAAGATATTTTTGATTTTCTTAAATGCTTAAAGTAGTTTTTTCTTTAATAGGAAAGTATGGAAGAACCTTCAGCTAAAGTTAATGTGCTACTTCAGTCATACATTTCGCAATTGAAACTTGAAGGATTTGCTCTCATGTCAGATATGGTGTTTGTTACGCAATCTGCTTCAAGGCTTGTTAGAGCAATATTTGAAATAGGTGAGGCTACATATAGTAGAATAGATTAATCTTTTATAAACAGTTCATTTTATAAAATCGTATTTATTTATTTTTTTCAGTTCTTTATAGAGGTTGGGCACAATTAGTTGAAAAAACCCTAGCTCTGAGTAAAATGATTGATAGACGAATGTGGCAATCTATGACACCTTTGAGGCAGTTCAAAAAAATTCCGGAAGAAGTTTTAAAAAAAATAGAGAAAAAAAGTATCCCTTGGGAAAGGTAAAAGAATTTTTCACTTTATTGGTTACTCTATGTATAAATTAAACTTTATTTTTTTTAAGCAACAATAATTAATTTTTTAGATTATTTGACTTAGGACCGAATGAAATTGGAGAGTTGATACGCATACCGAAACTCGGGAAAACTATACACAGGTACATTCATCAGTTTCCTAAGTTTGAACTCTCCACTCACATCCAGCCAATAACAAGGTAAATATTTCGCAACAGGATAGTAATCCACAATCATGATGGACGCTTTTTTCCTTGTAAAACTTAAGACTTATTAAGAAAGATTTTTAATATAAACGTTATACTGTTTCAGATCTACTTTGAAAGTTGAATTGATAATAACACCAGATTTCCAATGGGAAAGTAAAGTTCACGGTGATTCTGAAGGATTCTGGGTATTGGTAGAAGATGTTGATTCTGAAATAATATTACATCATGAATTTTTCCTACTTAAATCAAAATATGCTAAAGATGAACATTTGATCAAATTTTTCGTTCCACTTTTTGAACCAGTTCCACCTCAATATTTTCTAAGGTAAATAAAGTTGTAGTTAAAGTTAGGATATGCAATAAAAGTTTGTGGTCTTTATGCACTTTTATTTTAAAAAGATAATTTTATTCCTCGATATTTCGCCTGAATCCATCTTTAAAGAAATTCAGTTACCCTTCCATGAGAAACCCTTTAAATCCAATTTCACTTTTAAGTTTTCTTAAGAAAGAAGTGGGACATTGAGCGAATAATTGATATTCCCATGGGACCCAAGCTAGTTGAGAAAGATCAAAATTTTGTTGCGTGCATTTTTGAGAGTGTCTGAAATCAGCCCTCACGCCTTGTAACTTCTGCTTCGGTACGAAAGTAATTTTTCTGTAAAAAATAAGTCTTTCTAAATGGACCTCCTTATGATGTGGAATGCTTTAAATTGGAAGTTGGCTTCATCGTTTTTGTTTTTATTTGCCACGGGTTTTGAAATAATCCCATTTTTGCCAAAATAGTCATTTTTTTTTATTATATTTATTCAACGTGGCATATTCTAGAGCCAATTCCTGCGGGGTACCATGCTGATCTCCGGAGATTTTATGTCGGAGTGGAAACCTAACAATTCAGCTGAGAGTCTTCTGGTGCTCTTCAGAAGATCTGCTTTTGCAAATTCCGTTAAAATTATTAAATCAAGAATAAGCACACGGTGTGGGCTGCTTTCAAGGCTTATTTGCATTCTCTAAATATTTTTAAAAAAGGTATTCGGCTTATTGACATCGTCTTACTCTCTTCTTTTATAAAATAATTCAATTGACAGCCGAATTTCAATATTTGAGTCAACCATATTTTTTAATGTACAAAAAAAATCAACTGCTTGCTACAAAGAAAATCCATTTCAGAGAAACAAAAATCAAATAATACATATCTTTTTATTTTCAACCTCGGAAAAACGCACACTTTCAACTACTATACACTTGCCTTCAATTTTTGATCTAGAGTTATATCGGATCGTTGGATTGGTTCTGAAGCTATGCTGCCTGTATCTTTTCGACATTTAATTCTTCCAGAGAAAAATCCTCCAGCAACTGAATTGTTAGATCTTCAGCCTTTACCAGTAAGTCTGTTTTGCAACTTATATGTTTATTTTTCTCATACACCACAAAGCATTTTACAGACACCATGATTGATTAGTAAAATATTAATTAAATGATAGATATAAATATGTAGCACACTAATTGCTGATTATTTTTTATTATTATTTAGATTTAGTTAGAATTTTTCATTTTATTGAGAATTTTGCTTTTCATGTTGAATATAAGGATTTATTTATTAGGTATCAGCTCTAAGAAACAATGCATTTGAACAGTTGTATTCAGATAAGTTTGAACAATTCAACCCTATACAAACTCAGGTCTTCAATGCCGTATATAATAGTGATGAAAACATTTTTGTAGGTGCTCCAAATGGCTCAGGTATAAAATTGTTCTTTATTACCACATATCTTGTTTCATGATGAAATAACGCTTGTGTAGATTTAATAATAGATTTTAAGTACATTATAATCTATTCTTCCCTTGTATACGCTAGTCGTGCCTATGACTTCCGTTCTGCTTGATAAAGCATACTCAATCTGCATCGTAAGTTTCACGCGGAGGTTCGAGTCCAGTGCTACCCTTAGATTTTTTCTTCCTAGGAGCCTCTACAACTCACTTTTCGGTGATGAACAGTGTTGTCTGTAGCGAGAGAACACTGTCCGGAGGCCGGCAGTGCACTAAGAAGGCCCCGTGCGCTAATGACCATAGATGTTGAAGCGCCTTAAATTAAAAAAAAAAAGAAAAAAAAAAGTGGAGTTTAGCGATAACAGCGAATCACGGTGAGAAGACGAGATGTAGAATGATGAGATGGAGAGGCCAAAGGCCCCAATAAAAATTAGCGTCTGGTAGGCTTTGACTCTTCATGAGCTGTTATATTAAGGAAAGTCGTATTGTTAGGTTTCCTCTTGTGCTGCAAGCGGTCAGCGTTCCATACCGGAATTTTTTTCATTAAAGAGAATTTTATATAACTCTAATCAGTATGTCTGCTATTTTGTAATTTCAGTTCATGCGGGATATGGGAATCGTCTTTTTCTCCTATAATGGACACTATGGATGTGCGCTCCTTGAAGTCTTAAATTGCATTCTTTTATCCTTTTGAAAAAAGGAGATGTTACTTTCTTTTGTAGATGGGAAGTATCTGGTATCGTAAAATTGCAGATCTATAGTTTTTAATCGGGAAACAAAGATGCGGTCTAAAGAAAGGGTGCGGCCCCCCTTAGTCCAAAATTGTTTTTTAGGTAATTCGTATAGATGGCTATTAAACTAATTATTGGATGTGATAGCGCTGACAGAACTAAAAGGCGATGAGAATAGTAAGTCCTGGCCACAAGTCCTCAAAAAACGCCGTCTCGGTGGACTTGACCCTTCAAATGTTGTTGTGCCAAGTTTTTTACCTTAATAATTATTTACTGCAATCAATTAGAATGCATTTCAATGAAGTTTCGTTAATTTAATGAATGCAGGAAAAACAGCGATAGCCGAGTTTGCTATTTTGCGTATGATAAGTCAAGATCCTGAAGCAAGATGTCTTTACATAACGGCAAAGGAAGCTTTGGCTCAGATTATTTATGCAGAATGGCATCACGTATTAACATCTCTTATCGGTAACAGAGTAGTGCTCCTAACAGGGGAAACTGCTACCGATTTAAAGGTAAGTAATTGTTTCTTTAATAATTTCTTGAAAATATAATGCTATATAAGCACTGAATAAGCATTTATGTACTTTATGATCTTTTAGCTCTTATCTAAAGGTTTGGTAATTATTTCCTCTGCCGAAAAATGGGATGTTCTCTCTAGAAGATGGAAACAGAGGAAGAATGTTCAGAACATACAGCTTTTTATTGTAGATGATCTTCAGGTATTTTAAATTAATCAAATTTTTTGTTATGCTTTAGAAAGCATATGGATTTTGAATGTATTAACCCTTTAAAAAGTAAACAAGTCATATGTTTACTTGTCATAAGTTTTAACGAGATTATTTCCTGTTTTAGTTGCTTGGCGGAGTTGATGGACCTGTTTTGGAAGTTGTTTGTTCACGTATGCGATATATTTCATCCCAAATAGAACGTTCTCTAAGAATAATCGCTTTATCTTCTCCACTTGTAGATGCTAGGGATGTTGCGCAATGGCTAGGTTGCTCAGCCAATTGTACATTCAATTTCCATCCTAGCGTCCGACCTGTCCCTCTGGAACTACATGTCCAGGTAATTAGAAATGGAGGTTTCTAATAATTTTTTTATATTTTGAAGACAGCATGTGTGGGATATTTAATATCTCTTTTATTAAAAACTTTACAGGGATTTAATATAACTCACAATTCATCCCGTCTTATCGCTATGAGTAAACCAGTGTATAATGCAATTCTACGACACAGTCCACATAAGCCAGTTATTATATTTGTGCCATCAAGGAGACAAGCCAGGTTAACTGCTATTGATCTTCTTACATACACATCTGCAGAAGGTTATCCATCCAGATTTTTTCATGCTGATACCGAAGATATTGTCCCATTTCTTGATAGAATGTCGGATAAGGTTAGTTTCTATATTATCATCACACAGTTAAACAGTGTATTCAAACAGTAATATTATTTAAGTGATGCTTGATTTAAGTGAGAGTGTAGACTTGTCAGATCATTTGTTAGTAAAGATGCAGAATGGAACTGGGGTCATGAGCGAACAACGATAACTTAAGCTCTATTATGACGCAAAGACGAACCTGGGACCAAGGTTATCTCCCGGTGAGACGGTTCTGGGTAAATTTAGGATAGGTTAGAATAGATAGCGTGTATTAATACAAAAACAGTAATGATGATGTTTTTTATTTCTGACTATGGATTAATTAAGGTGTCTTGGAAATAGAAGTTTATTTAAAGTTAGTCAGATCGTAGTATATTTTTAATATGTGATTATTTTCTGGGAATTCGTATAAAAAAAAAACTATTGTTTTGCATTTTGCTCTTATATACTTACTTTTTTTTTTACCCTTTGGTATAAAGTGTACTTTTGTAATCTTTTAGGCTCTGAAGGAGACGTTACCTCAAGGTGTTGCTTATATGCATGAAGGGCTAAGCACAAATGATCGCCGATTGGTAGAACAACTCTTTGATTCTGGTGCGATTCAGATAGCGGTTGTAACAAGAAGTCTTTGTTTCTCACTAAATATAGATGCCTATCTTGTTATAGTTATGGATACCCAATTTTATAATGGAAGGATACATGTGTAAGCAAGATATTCTTTTTTCTTAAATAATTCACTATAAAACTATTGTATTTATTTATTCTTGATTCTACTTTTAGATATGAAGATTATCCAATTACTGAAGTCATACAAATGGTAGGGCGAGCAAACCGTCCATTGGAAGATGATGACGCAAAAGTAGTTGTTTTATGTCAAAGTTCCAAAAAAGACTTTTTCAAAAAATTTCTCAGTGAACCTTTGCCGATTGAGGTAACATAACTCTCTAATTTCCCTAAATATTCCCAGCAAAAATAAAGTCTTATAAATCCTAATAATTTATTTACTTTCCAGAGTCATTTAGATCACAAACTTCATGATCATTTCAATGCTGAAATTGTTACAAAAACAATTGAAAATAAACAGGATGCAGTGGATTATCTCACATGGACATTATTGTATAGAAGATTAACTCAGAATCCTAATTATTATAATTTACAAGGCGTAACTCACAGGCATTTATCAGATCATTTGTCAGAACTTGTAGAAAATACATTATCAGATTTAGAACAATCAAAGGTCATTTTTTAAGTGTCTTATGAAAATCTAGATATGAAATTTTGTATTACCTAAATAATTTATTTAAACAAATATCATTTTGAATAATTTGTGCTTTATTTTTCCAGTGCATCACTATTGAAGATGACATAGATACTAATCCGCTAAACTTGGGCATGATTGCTGCTTATTATTATATTAACTACACTACAATTGGTATGTATTGGTTCCGTCTGAATAAGTCAGTTATATGGCAAACTTCTTTTTTGCAACTTTCTTTAAAAGAATGACCCTAATTTTTGCCATAGTTGTAATCTGAGTCCTTGTATTTATAATGTTATTATTTTTTTATATTTCAGAATTATTTGCTCTTTCTCTGTCCAACAAGACAAAAGTTCGCGGTCTGTTAGATATCATTGCTTCCGCAGCTGAATATGATATCGTACCTGTCAGGCAAAATGAAGAAGCTGTACTAGAACCATTAGCAGCTAGAGTTCCATATAAATTAGGTCCTCAGGCTAAACTGAATGATCCACATGCAAAAACATATCTTCTACTTCAAGCTCATCTTTCGAGATTACATCTTGGTCCAGAATTGCAAGGAGATACTGAACTCATTCTCAGTAAAGTATGTTACAATTGAATACATTACTTCTTCTTTTTTTATATATCCTTTCATAATTATTAATTTCCTAAAGTGCAAATTGAAATATTCTATTTTCTTAATAAACTTGGGTTTTGTAGTCGATCCGGCTAATGCAAGCTTGTGTAGATGTACTTAGTTCTAATGGATGGTTGGCACCAGCAGTAGCTGCTATGGAACTTGCACAGATGATTACACAAGCCATGTGGAGTAAGGAATCGTATTTAAGACAGTTACCTCACTTTACTAACGATATCATCAAAGCTTGTCACGAGAAGGTATAGAGACTTTATTTACTTTATTTAATTTTATCTTATATAAAATACCTTACAGACCCGTTGTTGTTGGTAGCAGTTGTAATATACTGAAGAGAAAACGTTTGTCTTATTGGCTTATGGGATTATTTCTAGATAATTATTTCTAAACTTATTTCTTATAACGGGTTTTCTAGTATATTTTAAAGGCATGACTTATTTTGACACACTCTATCCTTACTAGCCCAAGCTCTATTTCATTGTATTTTTACTAGAGATATGATCATGTTCTCTACTCCTACAGAAATCAAGTCACGGTCAAAATTTAAACAATATAAATCAAATTATAGTGCCAGTGATCCCTGTTGATTTGAACCTTATTTTTTTGGATTATATGTTCATAGGCTAATTAACTAACCCTGCTTCTTTCCCATATGTATTGAAAAAGTAATGTTATAGTTAGTGTCGAGGATATATTTATTCATTATTATCATTATGTATTTTAATAAGCTATTTAGGGTTTTGTGGAAAAGTAAATACTCCAATAATCAATATTTAAGAACGTTACATTACAAAAAACGAATAATTTTAGTGGCAATATTCTTTAGAAGCAAGGATTATTAATTCAAACTGTATATTTGATGTAAGCCATATCTCCTTCAGCTATTTAAAAATGGCATAACTTTCAGTGAGTTGGGGTTATTTACAACAACAATGTTAAAGAACTTTAGGATTTTCATAATTAAAATTTTCACGAGCGCCTGGAATGAGCATCATATAATGTGATCAGGCTTAGTGTAAATATGCAGGAGTGTACATTGAGTTTGAAATGAAGAGAATTTTTTTTAAATTTAAAAAACTGTTAAAGGGTGGGAGGGATAAGAAAAATGTTTATAGTAAGGCGAGGCATTTTAAATTTGGAAGAACAAATTAATGGCGAGTGTTTTTTTTTTAGGGTTAGAAAAATATGTTGAAAAATAAGTTGAAGTTATGATTTCTTTGTCTTTTTAAAAATTGATTTCGGTTTGAGTGATTGATTGATTTTGAATTGAGTGTTCGGATGGAGGTGAATTTGTAAGGATTCGGATAGAAGACGTTTTGAATGGTTGGGGCTAATGGTTAAGGTGGAAGTATTATTGAAATCGATGGCATGATTAAAAGTCAGAACATGTTTAGAGAGAGCAGTGTTGCCAATTTATATTTCAAATTAGTGATGGAAGATATTATGATGGACATTAAACATCATTTTCTCCAATAATAAGGCAACACATAAAACATTTAATTCATACTGGATAGATTTTCTGGGATTTTAGACTCGTTAATGAAGCAAGTTAGTCGGAACATTGTGGCACCGTTTAGAGCCTGAAATGCAAAGGAAACAGAGTTTCGCGGCGAATGGAGTGCTTGATTAAAACACCTTTTTACTTGTGGCTGTCATATCTATATGTGGTATCCATACTACTATAGTACCCATACAACTTAGGCATTAGATCACTAGAGCAAAGTCAGAACGAAGCGTTATAAAAAATAAAATTCTGCCATCTCAATGAAGAGCTGATAGTGCCGAAGAATGGAATTTGAGGTGATGTCTAATGGTCTCAATAGACTATTATTGGGCTTGGTTGACGATGGTCGCCTTGTGCTTCTCGGCCTACTACTCTTGAGGGTCATCTTCAAAGGCCGTCTTCGTTTATACGGGAGCCATTGTCCAGTCTAATTAAACAAATTTAAAACTATAGGATTGGAAAGTGAAGCTCCAAAGATATAGTGTACAAATATCGGTAATATGGCCTAGAACCACTTCTAAGTCCTATTATTTGTTATCTAACTTATAGTTTCATATCCTGCATAAAAAGTTTTACTATTTATTGCAAATAGGTTTGAAGATATCTTTCATAAACCTTCATTCTTCAGTGAATAAAGATATTAAAACTACTGCATTAAGAGATAATATTAATGATTTTAAATTTATTAGGATTACAGTGGAGATTTGAAATTGCAAAAATATATTTAATAGCATTAAGTAATTGTTTTTTCCCTCCAATTAGAATGTAGAAACCGTTTTCGACCTGATGGAGCTGGATGATGATGACAGAGCGAAACTTCTTCAGCTTACTGACGCCCAGATGATGGATGTAGCTAAATTCTGTAATAGATATCCTAATATTGAATTAACTTATGAGATTGAGCACAGTGATCATATTAGATCTGGTATGATCGTTAATGTGATTGTAAATCTAGAACGTGAAGACGAAGCTCCTGGGCCAGTGATTGCTCCATTCTTTCCGCATGTAAGTCAGATTATTATCAAGTACATTACAAATTATTTTATTTTATAACATTCCTTTTTTTTTTTACGAAAATTATTTTTTTTTAACTATTAAAGAAACGTGAAGAAGGATGGTGGGTTGTTATCGGTGACCCTAAAGCTAATTCACTGCTATCTATTAAGAGATTAACTCTTCAGCAAAGAGCTCGAGTTAAATTGGATTTCGTTGCACCAGGATCAGGTAATGTTTAATAAATTCTTAAATAAAAATGTGATCAAAGAAAGAATATCATCACTTTATTCGTCACTTAAATTAAAAATAAAAATTCATATTTTTAGGACATCATTCATACACATTATATTTTATGAGTGATGCTTATCTTGGTTGTGACCAAGAATACAAATTCAACATTGAAGTTCATGACGGTGGAGATATGTCGGGTGACAGTGACTCTGACTAGATTCAGAGATGGAAAGAAGTTTAAAATGAAAATAATGTGTTGTATATGTATTTGTAAATGTATAATATAATCACTTATTTTAAGGATGGAATTGGTTTACTTGAAATTTTGTAGTAAAAGTTACTCCTATCATGTATCCCTTAGTTTCTTGTATTAGCATTGGATTAGGTTTTCCAAGAACATTTATGTTTTTAATGCATTAAAAAAGAAAAATTAGTTTTAAAGTTCGAATTTTCGATGTGTATATATTAGAAAACTAAGATAAATATTTCTTTTATGAACATTTTTTACTTCCTACAGATGTCAGAAATCTAATTTTATTGTATAAAATTTTTATTGATTACAATGATTTGAGAATTTATTTTTTAGAATTTTGATAGATTTAGCTATTTAAATCATTGTACACTTAATTGTGTAAATAAAAGTTTTTTAAATAAGTGCATTTAAAGACAAATATATAAAAGTAATAATACCCATTACCTTAAACCGGATCTGCGACACATTCTTTACTTTACTTTAAATAAGTTATAATTAAATTTAAATGATTAAAAAAATATAAAAAATTTAAATTGTCAATATGAATAATTAAAGTTTGGCCATTGTTAACAATATAAAAAAGGGACAAGGCTCGGGGGTGCCCTAGGTCATGGGTGTCACAGTGGCGTAGGCTTGGTAGGCAACCCCGCACAGAATCTAATGTAACGATATTAGAAAGAAATTCGCATATTGGCCAATTTATTCATTAATACAAGCATAGTTATATCTGATTAATTGCATTAATGAATAGAGGTATTCAGGGATATTGGACGAATATTCGTATTCCTAAATAAAAATATTCTACACCAGATGAATAATTCACTGAATTAGAAAACCACTTGTATAACAATAAACATATTTTTCATTTATTGAAGTGAATATTTTATTATTTTTTTATCATAGAAAAAAGAAACTTTTTAATTGTAACGCCGATTGTTGTTTTTCGTTTTATTAAAATAAATAGCAATAAAAAAAAAAAATTGCTTTTTCACATTTTTCTAATTATGTGATTATGGCTTATCAAAAATAACAATTTAAAAAAACTCGACAATTCATGTAATGGGTACATAGTACACAGTAAGAGAATTGAAGTAACTGACTGGTGATGGGAGAAAGGCGACATACGTACGCCTAGCAAATAGTAAGGCCTAGGCCGGCAAGCAGTGTGCTACTGTATTACGCTGTTTAGAAACTGCAGCCAGAAGTGATGTTACTTATAAGAACGAGACAATTTAGAGGCGCTCCCAGAGTATTCCCGAGACCGGTGAGTTAAGTGTTGGTGAAGGCCGAGAGTGAGAGAGTGACTGCGACAGAGCGAAGTGGGGCGGCCGGACGAAGGAGCCCTTTCTTTCAAACCTGCGGAAGTCAGAAAAGAGAGCTCGTTAACACGAACAGATGAACTGATAGTACGAGATTTTTATGAGGGGTTTTCATTAGTTAAAAAGTAATTGTTTATTTGCTGGCAATTAAGCCTATGTATGTAAATAGATAGTAGAAACTAGGAATAGAGTAAAGTTAGCGAACTAAGTATTTGTAATAGCAGTAGCGTAGAGTGAATGTGTGTATGTGTGTCAGTCGGTAGAGTTAGCTTGAAATTTATTGTTTATACTTTTAGTTACAAGTCAGTATAGTTATGTTTATTTTCATTTAAATATTTTTGAATGATTATTTGTATTGTAGTAGATAGTAATAAATTTTGTATTTTGCCGTATTAGTTGCCCGTCCTTTCCCCGCCTACCTCGTACGAGAGATTACAACTAGGTGTGGGGTCCCGGGTGCGCGAGCAGGCTTGAATTTTTTAGACACCCAAGAGACGAACGAAACTCCCCCAAAAGGGAAGAGCTCGGCGTAAGCCCCACCGCCGAGCACGAGTTAATTGGGGCCCCCTTCCTCATTCCCCAAGTTTCAGGGGTTAGAGTACCCCGTGGGTTGATGGTTATACTGATGGTGGAGGGACAAAAGAGAGAACTGCTGCTAGATAGCGGTTCGGAGGTCTCTATATTGAAAAAAGCTATTCCTGGAGTTCCTGTGAAACCAGCTGGTATTCGGGCCAGGAGCGTGACTGGCTCGTCGGTGCCTGTTCAGGGGGAACAGGAAGTTCAATGTCAATTAATGGGAAAGGTTACGCTTCACAATTTTGTGATTGCGCCCATTGCATCCAGAGGAGATGACCTCCTGGGATGGGATTTGATGGCCAAGGCAGGCGTGGTGTTGGACGCAGCAAAAGGGCAGATCCTCATAAAGGATAGAGACTGGCGTATCGACGAAGCACAGACGGTCAATGCTCTAAGCGAGCAAGGTATGCGCACCGAGTCCACTAATAAGGGACAAGTTCAGGAGATTCGTCAAAGGAGCTGCGTCAAGGCTGTGACTCAGGAAACTATCGAACCGTATGTGGAACAGAATATAGAAGGGAAAGTTCCCCGCGATGTTGAAGGGGACATATTAATTGAACCTGAGGATTTACCGCAACATGGGATAAGGGTGGCCAGAAGTCTGGATCGACCAGTAGATAGGAAGGTGTGGGTGAGAGCTGCGAACTTGACAGGGGGAAGAATCAGAATAGATAAGGAGCAAAGCTTGGGTAGAATAAACCGATGGGAATTTCTGGATACCCCGGAAGCTTCAGGAGGCAAAAGAGTAATGCTAATGGGGGTGGAGGAATACGAAGGATTGGGAAAACGTGATGTGAAAAGAAAATGCTATCAGCGGCTTAGACATTTATCACCGGTAGATCAAGAGAAGGTGATGGAAGTACTGGAAGAATATGGCTTCCTGTTTGAGGAACCGGATAGGGAAGGTTGTCGCCTACCAGTTTTCCATCGGATTGAAACCGAAGGTGGTCCGGTCACCAAGTCACCCTATCGGGTCCCTTTCCATCAACGGGCAATTGTGGCGGAACATATCAGCCAGATGTTAAGTAAAGGCATAATTTCTCCCTCGAGCAGTCCGTGGTCGGCGCCAGTCGTCCTGGTCCCAAAGAAAACACCAGATGGGAGCTTACAATATCGGTTTCGTACTGATTTCCGAGGACTCAACAAGATAACCAAACCCGATGCCTACCCGTTGCCACTGATTATAGAGACACTGGAAGCTTTAGGAAATAGCCGATATTTTACAACCTTAGATCTTGCGTGCGGGTATCATCAAATCCCTATCCGCCCAGGGGATCGGGAAAAAACTGCGTTTACCACTATTGGTGGGCATTATGAATATAATAAAATGGCGTTCGGCTTGATGAACGCACCAGGGACATTCCAAAGATTAATGGACCAATTGCTCGCCCATATGATTGGGGAGGAATGTTTTATCTATCTAGATGATATTATCATCTTTTCAGCTAGTTTGGAGGAGCACTGCTCCCGACTGAAGAAAGTCTTAGAACGCATGCGCGTCGCCAATTTGAAACTTCGGCTGGAAAAATGTCAGTTCGCACAACAGGAAGTAAAGTATCTTGGCCATTTAGTTACCGCGGACGGAGTAAAGCCTGATCCCGAGAAGGTGTTAGCCATGAAAGAATATAAAGTCCCTCGTAACGGTAAAGAGGTTAAGGGATTTCTGGGATTGGCAGGATATTATCGCCGTTTTATTGCCGGGTTCTCTGATTTAGCGAAACCTTTGACTTCTCTGTTGAGGAAGGGAGTGGTGTTTCAATGGGGAGCGGAGCTGCAGCAGGCCTTCGAAAGTCTTCGGGATACTTTATGTTCTGAATTGGTCCTGGTATATCCGGATTTTACAAAGCCCTTCAAACTGGCAACAGACGCTTCCAATGTAGCTTTGGGGGCAGTTTTAGCTCAGAAATGTAACGGCGAGGAAAGGCCGATAGCCTATGCTAGCCGCCAGCTAAATCGAGCGGAAAAAACTATTCCGCTACAGAGAGGGAACTGCTAGCGGTTATTTGGGCCGTCACCCAATTTAGGTGTTACTTGTTGGGGAGACGCTTCAACCTGATCACCGATCACGCAGCCCTGCAGTGGATGCTCCGAATTAAAGATCCTTCGGCGCGGTTGACTAAGTGGTCCCTCCGCTTGATGGAATATGATTATGAAGTGATTCACCGGCCAGGAAACAAACATTTAAACGCAGATGCACTTAGCCGAGCAGTTGGTATGGTCGAGACCAAACTGAAATTTCCGAGTGAAAAAAAATTCGCGAAGGAGCAAGGTCTATATAAGTGGTGCTCCGAAGTTGCGCGAGATAATCCGGGGCAAGTAAGTAAAGGGCCGAATGGGATATGGTATTGGTCAGCAGGAAATACCGATCAGGAAAAGTGGAGAATATTGGTGCCGGTGTCACTTCGGGCCCATGTTCTCTACCTGTGTCACAACACACCTTGGTCAGGCCATCCGGGGATTGGGAGAACAACAGCTCGAATCAACAAATGGTTTTACTGGCCAAGCCTTGGCAAAGACGTGAAGCTACATGTAAGAGAATGTCGTCTTTGCAATGAGCGGAAATCCCCAAAAGGATTAAAAATACCGCTTGGACAGTCGTATGAAGCCGATTATACGTTCGAACAGGTGTCTTTAGACGTTGTAGGGCCATTCCCCACGAGTAAAAACGGATATAAGTATCTGTTAACATTCATTGATAATTTTACACGATATGCCGAGGCCGTACCGTTGAAAACGTTGACGGCCGAGGAAACGGCTCAGGCATTTGTGCGGGAAGTAGTACTTAGACATGGCGCGCCGAAAAGGCTGCTTACTGATAGAGGGGCGAATTTTACCTCGGAGCTATTTAGAGCAACATGCAAATTGCTCTGTATTGATAAAATTCAGACGACGGCCTATCATCCACAGTGCAATGGGATGATTGAACGTCTACACAGAACAATAGTGGATCATTGTTCTGTGTAGACGGCCGCTGTATCGTGTTCTGTGCGCAGAGACGGCCGTGATTGGGACGTGTGGATCCCTTTTGCTCTGATGGCTTACCGATCCACTACCCATACTTCCACAGGGTACAGCCCACATCTTTCTCTTACTGTGTACTATGTACCCATTACATTTATATATTTAGAATAAAGAATACGAATAAATTGATTCTGAATACTTTGCACCGTTATATTATTTAGCACTCACCGAAGAGGAGTAGTATTTACCACTGAGTATTCTGTATTCATTATTCTATATTCAAGTACTTTGTGCCCAACATTAGTCCATAGTTATACTTTGGGAGTCCAGAAACTTATTGATCATGGAAGAAATAAAAATCACAAATTGCTTTGCTCTATTTGTCACAAGGATCACTTATTTCGGAATTGCTGAGGTAACCTTGAAGAATCTCGAGGAGTTCTAATACTCACAAATGTCTTACATAAAGTCGTGGCAACAGTACTGAAATGGAACATTACTTATAGAAAGAAGACAAAATCATTCACTACCTCAAACCGAACTATTTTCATTACTTTAAAAATTATTTAGGCTACGAAGGTCTTCATAAACAAGTAACAAAAAAAAAATCACAGATAGTGTCATTTATTTTTCATGGTACATAAAGAAAAAATAAATAATAAACATTAACGAATAACAATTATTTGTTAGTAATTAAATCAGTCAGGCAAAATGAATTCTTGATTGAGGCAGTCTTCACCTAAATTACTTGGAGATGTTTCCATTTCTCCAATTTCATTTGATTCACTGTATAAAAAAAAAAAATATTAATATTTTATAAAAGTAAAAATGAAAATTACAATGCAAGTCCTTAAAAAATAACTAACCTATCAAGAGATGGATCATTACTGAACATTTCAGTCGGAATTGTTACAGGAGGTTTATCTATTTCCATATATCGCTGACGACTCTCTAAATGCCTTTCTACTTCTTCAGAAGTCATATGACCATCAACTAAAGTTGGAGTCTGTGACGATTGTAACTGGTAACATTGATTTAAAATGATTATAAATATAAATTTTCAAATTATTATCTAAATAACTGAATTAGTACCTGTGGTTGACTTGAAGACTTGCCTCCTTTAGAGGCAGGAGGTTTCTTTTTTTTAGCAGGAGTCTGTGATTTAGATGACCCTCCTGAATTCAAATTGGAATTTGAAATACTTAAGCCCATATCTACTTTCCTCCTATATAAAAATTACAATTAGCAAAATTCCAATTGATAATAAAATTTTCATTGAGGGAAAGGGGAAAAAAGTTAGTCATTAAACTGACAAACATTATAATACGTAATGCGATTCTATATCAATAAATTAGCACAGTGGGACATATATATATATAATAAGGTTATTAAAAAATCACCTTTTTGCATCAGCTCGACCAGTTTCATCATCGGATGATTCCGTATCTTCGCCTTCACTTGATGTTACTTCTACTTTTTCGTAATTTAATAAACGATCTAAAAGAAAACTTTTATCACGCGATACTTTCAACATTCTTCTCTGATTATTCCTGAGAGCTTCTTGAAAACACTCATTTTCCTAAATAAATAAATATGAATATTTAAATCATTATAACAAAACACAGTTTCTAAATTTTACTCTCTTTGATTATGCAAACACTGATGAAAGGTTTCTTTAGTTTAAATTACTCGATATTTAATATATGTACGACAAAATCTAGGAAATAAAAGTTTCATGTAGTTACTACCTACAGCAATACTTCTCACAAGTATTTTAGAAGAAAAAGTAAGCTTGCCGACAACGAATATACAAAATTGTCGTAGTTGGTTCCGCAGGGCTGGAAAGCATCAGAGACATTTTCCGTGTTAGCCTGCTTCATTTTGTGGTCATCGACCGGTTTCGGGCGATCGCCCATCTTCAGGAACGTTTTTCAGACAGTGTAACAACACAGACTTGCACAGAGCAAATCTGTGTTGTAACACTGTCTGGCAAACGCATCCTGAAGATGGGAGAACGCCCGAAACCGGTAGATGACCACAAAATGAAGCAGGCTACCACGGAAAATGTCTCTGATAATATACAAAATATTTGCAAGAATTCAAAACAATTATTTGCAAATGCTTATTGTATTTTCTAAACCAGCTAAGACTATATTCACCCTCGCTAAAGAAACGATATATAAAATATTCACTGAACAATTTAGAACGTTTCGACCTAATGAGGTCATTTTCAGTTTGTTTTATTTCCTTTTGACGTCCTCTAAGAACGAGCAAAAAAATAAATAAAACAGGCTGAAAGAGTGATGTTATTAGTTCGAAACATCCTATTATTTTCAGCGAATAAATAAATGAAATTATGAAGACTAGGAGTTGTTGTCTCTAAACTACCCCTGGTAATAAGAAATTCAACATCACCCTCACTTATACCGGATTCTTATAATAAATATACAGGTATTTTTTTTTAATGACTCCATTTTGTTATAATTGTAAAGAAATGATCATTAAGGTAATACAAAATAATCAAATAAATATACTACTTTGGAGCAGTCATTCCTTCATGGAAGTACATAAAAAATAACTGCTCTTATGCAAAAACATAAATCAAATAAATATAAGTAACATCTGAGATTAGGGGCAAGATTAGCTAAGGGTTAGCGCACAGACTAGAAACGCGGAGGACTCGAGTTCCAGGCCAACAAAGCTACCTTTACATTTTCTCTTCCTAGGAGCATCTACAGCCACTGTCCGCTAAGGGTTAATGTTGTATGTAACGAGATAACATTGTCCGGAGGTCTTTAGTACACTAAGAAGACTCTGAACTTTGGGGTAGCTATATGGACTCAGAAGCTTTGGATAGTGGACTTGGCCCTCCCCAAAGAGAATTAAAAAAAAAAATCTGAGATTTTATCCATCTTACACGCTTCTTCTCTTTAATTTTGACTAGTTTCGGATTTACTACTACCGTCAGGGCCGGATTCATCAAGTTCGTGTAGTGATGATTTCCATTGTCAAGGTTTCTACAACGAATGCCGGATAGAAACTTTGTATATGTAGTCAACGTCTCTGCACGAATTTGATAAACAGACTCTATTCATTAAGGAAAATCGGAATCTGACAAAATTAAAGAAAGACATGTTACGATAGATAAAACGTAACTTACAATGCGGACCCAACAAGATACAAATAAAAAAAACAGTAACAAAAATGTAATGATAATAGAAGAAATTACCCAAAATAATGTCAAGTAGATACCCATACTAAACAGCAATGTAAAGCGTAGATTGACCTTCGAATTGGATAAAAAAGTCATAAAAATAAATATGATTTTAGAAATATGACAACAAGAACGACGATAATGATTGTGCTGATTATTCATAGCTAAGTCAAAGTGGTTAAGCATCAATCCATCCGACACTTTGATAAATGAACAAACTTGCTAATAAAAGTTTTCTATCTTGATTACTAAATGTTAATATTAAATTAACTGTTTTTATTGCAGTGTGAGAATTTTCTCATGCGAATGAGATCATCATTCATTGAAATGAGAACTCCAATTTAATGTGCACTATAATTCTGGCTTGAGAAAAATAGGGAATACAATTTTATTTAACTTTTTTTGAATTGACCACATTTTATTGAACGCAGAAAATATGCTTTTACACAACTTATATGTATTATTTTTAAAAGTGGAGCAATAGAAAAAATGTTAAAAATAAACCATTACTATTGTAATCACTTTCTAACAAGAAATGTATGATTATTATTCAGGATATTGTTATTTGATAAATTAACCATTAAAGAATAATAAAGTCGCGCTCAGGCCATGAAAGGAAACGGCTAGCCACGATTTTTATAAGAGGCATTTGATAAGCACGCCGCAGTTCCCACCGCCGAAGAGTATTCCCTTCTAATTAAATATATCATATAACTTCTATAAAAGGCCAGTTAAATGATTAGCACTGACTGCTCCAGCAAACAAAATTAACAATAAACAATCCAAACATGCAAACTGTGAAATCATTTAAAGCCTAACTAATTACTGAATTCATTTTTTTATAAATAATCTCAACATAAGTCTCTTGTTCCTGGCTAAAACCATACGTTATTATAGTGTGAGAACTCTCTCACGGGTGTATTAATTTATAAGAATTCCAGTTAATTCAGTTTTAAGAATTCAGAATTCAGTTTTTTTTCAATTGCCCCATTTCATTGAAAGCAGAAAGAATTGGAATCGGTTCACAATAATCATCGGTAAATAAATTCCACACATCTAAGTTTCTCAAACAAGCAAATAATAAAGTTACTCACATAAATAAGAAATTTCAACTTCCTTTTAAAACTCCTGTACTGTGCTTTATAATTAATAGTATCTTCTTGACTATCTTCATCTTCTTCTGTATTGGTAACCATTGTTTCAATTAAGTACGGCTAAAGATCTTTCACTTAATACATAAACAAACCGGCTTGGAATGGATGTGCAAGCTCCTAATCAGATGACTTGAAAAGCGTTCAATAAACAAAAGCGTTGTTGGTTTAATTACCTCTCAATTCCAAACTCAGTTATAGTAACCTACCGATACAAAAAATATATTTATAAAAAAATTAAATATTTTATAATGGAAATTGTCACAATGATAGGTTTTTCAATCTACTTACTTGCATACATAAACAGAAGTAGGCATCTCACGTCATCACAATCAATTGTAACCACTACCACATTCCCGGTTGAAATCCCAGTTTGAAGTTGTTGTTTGACCACGTGTTGAGTTGACCTAGTATTTTTAATATAAACGTTATGGGTTCCATAAATAAAGAATGTATTTTAGTTTTAGAAGATGGAACCATTTATAAAGGATATAATTTTGGAGCGTCATCATCAATTAATGGAGAAGTCGGTAAGGTTTTATTCTATAACAAGGTTTTGTTGATAATATTAAAAGTACACAATATTAGATTGCAATTCACTGTTTAACTTTCAATAGTGTCTATATATCTCTAAAAAAAAATAAGCTCTAGTAAAATCATGTAGTAATAATAAACTAATTTCGGATTTGTCTGAGATTGTACCGGTATTATTTCTATAGTATTTATGATTTAGATACCTTGAATTAGCAAAAGAGTATTACTCAGGCAAACTGAACGTCCGGTATCATTATGAATAAAACCTCTTGTAACTTGGGACTTAATTTATAAATCAAAATAATGTAATCCGCTTGCTAAAATTGCCTGTACCATTTATTGCCTTGCTAAAATTGAGCTAAAGATGACCTAGACTTTCTATAGTGTCTAATCACGCTTTCACTGCCACTAATTTCTGTAAGCGGATATCAGTAGTGTATATGAGTTCTAAAAGAAACATATTTAACTTAATCTTAGAGCTTTCCACGGCTAGATAACAATGGAAGTTAAACATGAGCTGATGTACATGCCCAGAATTAGCAATAAAGAAAAGAAATTTGAATTGTTATCTATACATAATTATTATCTCATACATAATTTCTTATTCTTTAAACTGTCATGCAGGAAGCATCATTAATTTACTAACTTTATTAGCTGTAATTGGAGATGGAACAAAAAACTTAATCATTCAGAAATTTTTACATTACGTTTTCGTAAACCATACTGTATTTAGCTAAAAATGATAAGAGAATTATGGAAATTATCTCTTTTATGGAAATTATCTCTTTCTCTGTAGTGCCTTTTCTAGCTCCATTGATTTCTTCATCCTGTTCAAATTTTAAATAGATCAATTTCTTTTTTTTTTGCCTTTATAGTTAAAGATGACTTTTTCAAGTGTAAAGTACGTTGGTAAAATGATTGTGAACAGGTATCTTATGTCAAAGAGATCCCTGTACGAGATCATTCGAAACTACTTTAGTTAACGTTATCAAATTATAAGATATTTACACTGCCTTATGCGGACTCGGATATGTAAAGTTGAGTCTTGTTTTGGCATATCCCTCCTCTTTCTCTTTTCTAGATTTTTCGTCCAACCATTCTTCAGAATAAGCAAAATGTTGGTTGGCTGATACCAAAAAATATTTTGAACTTTAAAAGTTTGTTCTAAAGACGTTTCGGACAGGGTAGAGAGTTAATGTTCATTTAAATTCACTGCCTCTCCTTGGCAGTATCAAAGGACGGACACTAAAGGTGTGGGAAAGGTCGACAGAATAAACTTTTAAAGTTAAAACGTTTTTTCTTTGGCCCCAGGCACCCAACATTTTGCTTGTTTTTATTAACAACGGCCAAACAAAACTATTATTTATATTTCTTCAAAATATTTCCATTAGAGAATAGATATGGAATAGAAGATAGGTTTAATTTTTTAACAAAACTCTTATAACTTCCATTTAGTACAATAAGTATCAGATTTGCTAAATGATGTATATACATTTGTATTTCAGTGTTCCAAACTGGTATGGTCGGCTATGTCGAATCTCTTACCGATCCATCTTATCATGCACAGATCTTGGTTCTTACCTATCCTTTGATTGGAAACTACGGTGTTCCTAGTGATGAGTGTGATGAGTACAATCTACCTAAGTATGTATTATATGAAAGTTTATGTTCTGTTTTATATATTTTAAGTATGAAGTGTAATGATTAATAAAAATGAGTAGAATAAAACCTCTCAAAACTTATCCCCACAAGGGATGCCAAAAATTTAATGTGCAATACAATTAGAAGGGGCTTTTTATTTTTATTCTATAACATCTTATCCCCACAAGGGTGCCAAAATGCAATGTATAAGAAAAAATAAGTAGAAGGATAAAACCTTCCAAATTTTATACACACAACATAAAATCTTGATAGAAAAATTATGACAGTATTATTTAAACTTTTACGATGTATGTATATTTTGTTATTATTATTTTTATTATATTTCAAACATTTAAAAACCATTTCTTCTCTAAAAGCTTCTTCATGGGGCCGATTATACTGCAATAAATAATATGTGAAATGAGTTACACATTACATATAAAAATTATATTTTGTGCTTATAATTCACCTGTTTACGAAGAAATTGCAACTATAATTAGACGATTGTTTTCATGACTCTAAGCCTAGAATCCGCTAAAAAAGTTTTGATCACATTGCACAGATGAGAAATATACTTAGGTGACAGGTTTTTTTGAATTGAAGTCTGTAGAATAAAAAGAAAATGCCTCCAGCTATTTCCTTTAAGCTGTCAATGCTTCCTATAAAATTTAGGTCAGTTATTTTCATTTGGAAACTTTGATTGTAGGATAGAATTGATTATAGGAGGATTCTGGAGAGCTGTGACATTAGACCTCTCTCTAAGGTGCCATTATACTTAAAGGTTTCCATCATTTATGGAAATAAATAACAAGAGGAAATAAATATATTGTAAAAAATAAATTTTAAGATAATTTGTCAATTAAAAGCGTTGCGTTTTTTGTAACGGAGTTTTTCAAATTTATTCTGCCTAATATTAATAGTTTTATAAAAGTTGTAATATTAATTTCATTTGTTGACAATTCATATACACTTCATACAAATGTTCATGTTAAAGGGCTAAATATAATTATAATAATATATAATATGGGCTCTAATGACCACGGCAGTCGATGCAACAAAAAAAAAAAAATAATAATAATTATGTATAATTTGTAAGACGAGTATAATTTATACTTTATATAAATATATATGTAAATATTATATATTTAAATATTACATATGTATATAAATTTATATATATATGTAATATAAATTTTCTTACAAAAGTATCTTATTTTTGTTGAATCTTTGATTTATTGGGTTTTTGGAATTGTGACAGTCTAACTTCATGTATTACTGCTGTAAGAAGTGTTGCGAAGGATAAATTATTTGCAAAATTATCATTTAATCTGTAGTGTGGTTATTGGTGCTCTAGTGACTAATATATTGTAACGTTTTTCCTTCTAAATTAACTACTGCAATAATTTTAAGTGGGTTCGTTTAAATAAAATACTCTAAACTTCAATAAGAAAAACACCAATGTATTGTTTTACACAATAAATTATAAATACAACACTTAATAATTAATTCACAGTTTGAACCACAAAAGTTCACTTTGTTCAATTTTCATACACTTTTCATAAACGTATACTTAGTTTATAACAAGAATACTCTCTCTAGACTGACTTGTCCCACTATTTATAGCGGTGGAGAAGGGTCTAGAACTTGCTCGATTCTTCTAGAAAGAGCTAGAGCATGCCGCCAGCTCTTCCTAGCGGCCACTAGGAGAACTCGAGATATCAGCTTTCTCTCCTAGATGGCACCAGTGGCTGCGTTACAATATCATATATTTGTTGTTTAACTTGGCGCATCTTTAGTTGGGCTAATTTTTATTTCTCTTATTTTTTTCTTGAAGTTATGGAAGGCCGCAGTTTGACATTGTTCCTAAACTACTGTTTAATTTGGTTAGGTTTGATAGAAACCTGCCTGCTGGTCTGTTATATTGTTACATTCAGGAATGTCTCCAAATTTCTAAAAAAAAAACAAAAAAACTAGAGAATGTATTGTTCCTCATTATCATCTATATTATTTGGAATATTAAGATCAACTAAACGTTTGGTAAAACTTACAGTTTTGAAGATGATTTGTCAGCTAGAAATGCAAACATTTTTCTTGAGAAAACCGTATGTGTTTTACAACAATTTTTTTAAAATAGCTAACAATAAAAACCATTTGGTAATAGAAAGGTTTAAGATGAATTTTTGGAAATTAAATTACATATATATTGCTAAATTATTTCAATTAAATGGTTTATTCTATTAATATTATTTAATGCTTTGCAGATGGTTTGAATCCCATAAGATATGGGCAGCAGGTTTAGTTGTTGGTGAAGTATGTGAAACACCAAGTCATTGGCAGAGTGACAGAACTTTATCTCAGTGGTTGGAAGCTAATAATGTACCAGGTATAGCAGGGATTGATACTAGGGATCTTACAAAGAAAATTCGTCATAAAGGTTCGATTTTAGGAAAAATAATTACAGACACATTAATTTCTCCGAAAAATCTGCATTTTTTGGATCCAAATGTTAGAAATCTTGTTTCTGAAGTTTCTGTAAAGGTAATAGAGAAATTTTATAATAATATTAATTTGATTGTAATCGGTTATATTAGTATTGACATCAATTACTGTATGGTTTTTTTTATTATCTTTTCTAACCTGCTGTCCTTGGCATTCAAAATCCTTCTTTTAATTTGTTTTCATTCGTTTACATGTCATACTATACACTAATCTATCGGTATATAGAGGGAGTTATTATAAAACCAAATCCACTGCGACCTAGGGACCTATTGAAGTTCCTTTGGTTGTCAGCATTTATCATAGAAAGCAGTAATTTGTAAAGTACAATGTGTAAGTGAGTATATGGATGATTAGCTAGAAATTCTTTATGGATAGTTGGTTATAGCTGCACAGCAAACTATATTTTTGGGGATGTCAGCATAAGAGCTATTTCACAATTACCCGACATTGGTTAAACGACACTGGTTACCCTATCGTTGGTGCGAAAAATATATGAGACCCTTTCATACTTGTCCGGCAAGCACTTATCTGAAAAACGACAGCCAACAGCCAGGAAACTTCCGGCTAGTCCCACGGTAGTGACCGACTACCGGTAGCGGTTAATCGACGCTGAGAGGGGAATGAAAAATACGTAAACATTGCTGCCTTCTCATCTACCCGACACGTGCCGGCCCAACAGTCGAGAGGGAAGGCTGGAGAACGTTTGTCGTTTTTATTCGCACCAACAACATATCTACAGACCTGGCACAAACATCTCACCCCACCGGGACAAGTTAATATTATGAAAGTGTAAGGCCGCAGCTTTCAGGAGCACCCACTAGTCCATCAGACCTATCAGAGCATTCATCTCTAGATTCGTTTGATTTTGGTCGGGTATGATATTTTTTTAATTATTAGTTTTAAAAATTTTGGTAATTTTTTGTATCTCGTATCAAATTTTTGTATCTTATTTTATTTTTGTACTTCATAGTTATTTTGTTCTTGGGTTACTACAAACCAGCTTTATGCAATAAATAATAAAGTAATCTGGAATGAAGAAACAGTACTTTGATTTTACATATCTGATCAACATCATTTGTACGGGCTGGATACACTCTCTGAATGATGTGTTCTGGCGCTGTAAAGAATCCCCTATTCTTCCGTATAGTTCATGAAAACTTGAAATCTTCATCCGGAATTAATTGAAGAACTTGATTTCATCGTTTTGCAGTTCTTCAAATAAAACGTGAAACGCTCCTACTCCTTTCTATTTAGGCTAATAAGGGTGAATCCATTGGATTATATTATTCCTCCTTTACTTCATACGTCTGTGAACTATCATCCATGCTAGCAATTGTTCGCGTTCCATTGCCACGAGAAGAATATCTGAAGAAAATAGAACTAAACGATCGCTAGAGTGGGGTTGGGTAACCGACGGCCGGGTATGTGGCAAAGCTCTTGAGACGGGTCGGGAAACCGACACGGTTTATCCGACTGCCGACTTTAGTGTGAAATGGCTCTAAGGTGGTTCAAGATGTTAGGCTTGAATCCTCCAAGACCTACGCTGAAGAAGAGCTAGTTCCATTTCCTCCTGCATAGGCTCAAATCTGTTTTAGAAAAGTCTTAATCTCACTCACACCCAATCCTACAAAAACTATCCTGCAGAAATCTTCCTGGCAATCCTCCCAGGAGCTTTTAAGGACAATGCTCAGGTGAACTTCACAAAAAGGGAAGTGGGGAATTTTATCTGTGAGTCGCTTTTCTTCTCTTGCTTCTGTTAATGTTGTTTATATTTTCTGTCATTAGAGTAAAGTAATAAACGATAATAGCAAAGAAATAAAATCCCAATTAAGACATAGTGGAATGTAAATTATTTTGATATTTCATTGTAAAAACAAACATATCTCGATATTTATTTATTTTTTAGTTTAATTTTATAATTGAAATGAAACTTTACATATTTATAGTCTGTCATGTATCTAGTCTGTATGTAGTTTTATCAGTCTGACATTGAAAAATTCCATCATTTCTGAGCTAATGTTTTTTAACGTTTTAATTTTTTTTTTTTTTAAATATTCGATTCATTAATTTTCTTTCAGGAGAGAAAGCTGTATACACCAAAGACACCTTCCAATTTAAGAATATGTGTAGTAGACTGTGGAATGAAATATAATCAACTGAGATGTTTTTTGAAACGTGGTGCAACAGTTGAAGTAGTTCCTTGGGATCATCATTTAGATCCAAGTAGTTACGATGGACTTTTTCTCAGCAATGGACCCGGAAATCCTTTAATGTGTGCAGCAACTGTAACAAATATTAAAAAGGCTATTGAAAATAAGAAACCAATTTTTGGTATTTGCCTAGGACATCAATTATTGGCTATTGCTGCTGGATGTACTACATATAAAATGAAGTAATTTTCTGCCTTTTCCAATCTATCCATGATTTAACTTTAATTGGCTGCATAGATATAATCTTAAGTGTCTTATCTTTTCTTAAAGGGAAGAAGTAAAAAAAAGGATTTTGTTGAGGATTTTGAAAGGGAGTAAGGATGTCTTTATTTGAAATTCATATCTTTATTTTTCTTTAGCATGAAATTTGTTTTAATAACATTTTATGTGTGGTAGCTGTTCACTCTAATTGAGTAGCCAAATTCATTCTTTACTCTATGAAATTTTAAATTTTGCTTACATCTCAGTCTGCTTTATTTTGAAACTTGGGTTTGCTTGCTTCCTGATCTTAATTTTAAAATTAATTTTTTATCTATCATTTACCGCAGAATGATTCTATATACCATTAGCCTTCCTTATTAGAAATTATTTACAAACCAAATTTGTTTTTGGGAAATTGTTAGATCAAAACTTATGTAAAAGTCTGATATTACTTTTTTCGAGCATGTTTTGTGAATTACATTAATACTTTTGTCCTTTGGCTAATAAATAAGTAAATAAATACCATATTTGAAGTTTTATTCATTTTGAAATTGAACGGTGTGTGTTTTTAGATATGGTAATCGAGGGCATAATCAACCTTGTATTCACTTTTCTACCAAACGATGCTATATGACATCTCAGAATCATGGGTTTGCTGTGGATTCAAAATCAATACCCGAAGGATGGATAGAATTTTTTGTAAATGCAAATGATAATTCCAATGAAGGAATCATCCATGAAAATCTTCCATTTTTCAGGTCATTTGTTATAAAAATTCTTTATTATAATATTTTTCAAAATCTTTATGTTTCTTTTTAATTATATAGTGTGCAGTTTCATCCGGAACATTGCGCAGGACCTCAAGATTTAGAAATTTTATTTGATATATTTCTGTCAGCTGTAGAACTTTATAAAAACAACAGCGCTTGTATATCATTGGTTGATAAAGTTACTGAAGCGTTGCAGTTTAAACAAGCAGTGCACACACCACTTGCTCATAAACGAAACAAGGTAAGGGAAATGAAATACTGAGTTAAGGTTGATTTGTGCAGGCACATCTCAGTTATATCTTCTTTTTTTTAAACGATATGATTTGGTATTATTCTTCTTCCTTGATTCAATTCTTGGCTGCAGTTAATCTATGACTTCATAAATAATCTCATCTCATTACAATTGTCATTTTAATACGAATTGTCTTAGTTACAATGTATGGAAAAAGAAGGAGAAGTCCATGTTATGGTTGTTAACACTTCCTGAATTATCGTACTAAAAACTAGCAATTGTTCTCATTAATAACAACTAAGAACTCTTCTTTTATTTATAGGTTTTATTATTGGGTTCAGGTGGGCTATCTATTGGACAGGCTGGTGAATTTGATTATTCAGGATCTCAGGCTATTAAAGCTTTGCAAGAAGAAAATATTCGGACAGTTCTCATAAATCCTAATATCGCTACAGTTCAGACATCTAAAGGGTTAGCTGATAAAGTGTATTTTCTTCCATTATTGCCAAACTATGTTGAGCAGGTACCTTTTCCTAATACAAATAATAAAATGATAACTTGGTTGAACTTTTATATAATTAAACAATAATTAATTGTTCTTCTCTACAGGTTATTTGTTCAGAACGTCCTGATGGAGTATTACTCACGTTTGGAGGTCAGACTGGTCTTAATTGTGGTGTTGAACTTCAGAAGAATGGCGTATTTGATAAATACAACGTCAAAATTCTTGGCACACCAATACAATCAATTATTGAAACAGAAGATCGTAAACTTTTTGCTGATAGAATTAATGAAATTGAAGAAAAGGTAGCACCGAGTGCGGCAGTTTACAGTGTTAATGAGGTAAAGAAAGAAGACATAACTACTCGTTTAATAGAAGAGCTCTTCCATGTATATAGAAAACCTATTTTTTATTCTTACCTTTACCTATCTTTACAGGCTCTAGACGCAGCCATGAGATTAGGTTATCCTGTTTTAGCTAGATCTGCATTTTCATTAGGAGGACTTGGTTCCGGATTTGCAAATAATGATGATGAGCTTCGTAAACTTGCCCAACATGCTTTCGCGCATTCAAATCAATTGATAATAGACAAATCCTTAAAGGGTTGGAAAGAAGTTGAATATGAAGTAGTCAGAGATGCTTTTGATAACTGCATTACGGTATAAATGTCTATTTGTTTGGGAATTTGTTTAATTTTTGTTTATATTAATCATTAATTTTGTATAATTTATATATAAATATATTTTATTCTTCAGGTTTGTAACATGGAAAACGTGGATCCTTTAGGAATCCATACTGGAGAATCTATAGTAGTTGCTCCAAGTCAAACATTGTCAAATGCTGAATACAACAGATTGCGCACCACTGCAATAAAAGTTATAAGACACTTTGGTATAGTTGGTGAATGTAACATACAATATGCTCTGAGCCCAACGTCTGGAGAGTTCTACATTATTGAGGTTTACATTTGATTTTACAAATGTACGGGGGGGAGGGGTAATATTATTTCTTATTATTTTAAATAGATTTTTTAAAATAATTGTTCCTAATATAATATTGCCTTTTAGGCAAAAGAATCTGTAGATCTAGTATTTTATCTGTCGTGGCATGCATATTCCTTTGTTCCTGACCGGTTTCGGATTTTTATCCATCGTCAGAGCAATTCACCAAGTTCGTGTAGAGAGTTCACTTCAACGCAGTGTTTCTGTTATACTCCCACTTGTTGACTTTGCTCTTATGCTGATTAGGAAATCTTCTTCTTAATAGAAAAATAATGTCTACATTGGACTCCATCTCAATGGGAGCTGTCCCTTTGACAGGTTTTTAGTGGGGGAATGTTTTATCTCCTCATGGTTTATATGCTGGTAATTGTCATGTTGATTCTTATTAGCTGTAAATTTCTGATTATGTCTTTGATGTCGCAGATATGGAACTTGATTTCACTGTTAGACGGTGCGGCAAGATATGCCTTAATGTAAACCCCCGAAGTTGTCTATGGTGCTGTTTATGAGCAGAAGGAAACTTGGTGGACTCAGGGCCCTACCTCTTCATAGATATACTCTACCTGTAAATGACAGAGTCGAGTCTCTTGGACACGTCATTAGCAAGGCAATAAGGATAACATAAAAGATAAAGAAGTAGGATACCTGTAAAAGATTTTTTTTTCTATTTGTCATTGGGTTTCGCCGACCTTCTGTCACAAATTCTTTATCAATTTTTCCATCATTCTCGATTTCAGATCTGTTCCTTCTCTAATCCGTTGGCCGCCAGGCTCTCATAACATTATCCAACCAGGTTCTTCTTGGCCTACCTCTTATTCTCTAGCCTCCCATTCCAGTACTCTTTCCAGCAATTTCCCCGACGCCATCCTTTTTACATGGGCATACCATATTAATTTCTTATTCTTGAGATTCTTTTCCATCATTATTATTTTTTCATGTTAAATATGCTTTGTCCCATAAATGGGGTCTTAAACCTGTGATGCTATACTGGGTATATATTATCATAGTGTTAAGATCATTAGAGAATGAATATAACTGCGGTCTAATGGTATGGGGCTGAGAAGAGTATAAAAGAAATGCTATGGGATCTGTGTCTTGCATGTTTGGGTCTTACTGTTATAGAATAAAATATTTGTGATGTAGTGCCATATTTTTTTTTTTACAATAGTTTTTATTTTTAGGTAAATGCAAGATTGTCTAGGAGTTCAGCCCTCGCCAGCAAAGCAACTGGTTTTCCTCTTGCTTATGTAGCAGCGAAATTAGCTCTAGGATATTCGCTTGTAGACATTCGTAATTCTGTTACAATGACTACTACATCTTGTTTTGAACCAAGTCTTGATTATTGCGTTGTCAAGATTCCTCGGTGGGATCTCAGTAAATTTTCAAGAGTTAGCACTAAGGTAACCGTTTTGCAAATGAATTGAAATATGCTCCCATTTGTAAATGCCATTTATTACAATTATGTTTTCTAGAATTAATAATTAGTTATTTAAATAAATTTTGTTACATATTAGTTGAATGCTAGAACATACTCTGCATTATAATTTTTTACTACAGATTGGAAGCTCAATGAAAAGTGTTGGAGAAGTGATGGCAATTGGTCGAAAATTTGAAGAAGCATTTCAGAAAGCTATGCGGATGGTTGATGAAAATGTAATTGGTTTCGATCCATATGCTAAATCTCCATGCGATGTGGAATTAGAACAACCAACAGACAAACGAATGTTTGTTTTAGCAGCTGCTATTAAGGATGGATATACAATCGATAGGTTATATGAATTGACCAAAATAGATCGCTGGTTTTTATATAAAATGGCCAATATAGTTAAAATGCAGGTGCATTTAGAAGAACAGACTCATGTAACTCTTGAACAATTGCTTGAGGCAAAAAAACTTGGCTTCTCGGATAAGCAGATAGCATCGTTTGTTAAAAGCACGGAATTGGCAATAAGAAATAAACGCGAAGAAAATGGTGATTGTTTTAATTTTATAATACATAACTAAACATATTATATAGCTATTTGTTTATAAACTTTTTTTTACTTTTCAGGCATTTTACCGTTTGTGAAGCAAATCGACACAGTTGCTGCAGAATGGCCCGCTACCACTAATTATCTTTATTTGACGTATAATGGACGTTCTCATGACCTTACTTTTCCTGGAGGATATACGATGGTTATTGGTGAGCTCTTAATAATTTCTGGATTATTTTTCCAAACTACCATTATCATTCCAACAAAAATATAATATTGTTTATGTTTAACTTCCAAAAAATCTTCATATCTTTTCTATCCTAGGATCTGGGGTTTATCGCATCGGTAGCTCCGTAGAGTTTGACTGGTGTGCTGTAGGATGTTTGCGTGAATTAAAAAAACTGGGAAAGAAGACCATAATGGTAAATTATAATCCCGAAACTGTTAGCACTGATTATGATATGAGCGATAGATTGTATTTTGAAGAAATTTCTTTCGAGGTGAATATAGTTATCGATATGATCTTGAAGTATTTCAACATTTTATTCAGCAACAGTTCAAATTAAAATAAATATAGTAACTTAATTATTAGAACTTTATTCAGGTAATATCTTAATTAGTATAAGTTATTTTGTTAATTTTCAGGTGGTTATGGATATATATAATGTTGAAAATCCTGAAGGAATCATATTAAGTATGGGCGGACAGTTGCCTAATAATATTGCTATGGATTTGCATCGACAGCAGGCAAGGATTCTTGGTACATCGCCGGAAAGTGTAGATGGTGCAGAGAATCGATTTAAATTTTCCAGGATGTTAGATCGGATTGGCATACTTCAGCCAAGGTATATTGAATATTCGCAGCAAAAAGTACCTATTTAATTTTGTGGTCATCGACCATTTAAGAATTTACCTATTTTCTGGATGTTCTCTCTAAATGAACAATCTCATAATGAACACCAACAGTCTCTCTAAAATTATCAATAATAAATTATGGAAATCAAGGTTTTTGAGGTTCCGCTATGTACATCAATTTTGGTAAGAATGTGGTGCCCATGTGTGAACACAAAGCACAACACGAAAAATTGCAAAAAAAATTCACTTGTTTGTTTGGGAATTATAAGAGGAGTGACAATGTTTTTGTCAAAATTAATTAATAAAAATTATCAATTAACTTAATTATTGTTTCAGAACTTCGCGATTTTCTCGAATACTTTTTTTTTTTAAATTTTGTATACGTAGGTATATGTAGGTATTTCTTTTTTATTTAAAACATTTCTTGAAAAAATTGATTTTCCATAGTTCGGGGAAGTTGTGATTTGAAGTTTTGCAATGTATCGTTATGAATATATTAATGTTTGGTTGTTTATCAGCGATTAGAGTATATATTGTTAAAATTCGTGGCCGATCTTCACGAATTTTAACAGTATTATATGCATTTTTTACGTTACGGTTTCTTAAAGCGGGCCGTTTTCTAAAGACTCCCTAACTGAAATTCTAGGTCTCCAAGAATCTTGTTTACAGTACTTTTATTTACATTATTTTTATTACAGTACTCATTTATTATTTTATAAATTTAGGAGAGATGAATAGTTGTAATTTTTCTCCATCATCTAAAGCTTAGAGCAACTTATTTGGAGATTTCAGGAACCTAAGATTATTAGTTTTTTCTGTCTGTATTATTTTTGTATTTAATCTACTTGTGACCAGTGCATACGGTAGAAACTTTAATTATTTCCGAGAAATTGTAATTTATCTAATAAATTCTAATTTATGAAGAAAATTTGCCTATTTGAATTTAAATATTGCATATATCAGTGTTTTGGGGGCTGGTCAGAAGAGAAGTGCTTGGGTTGAGAGGAGTTAAGCTTTACTGAACACTGTTTGTATTGACTGCGAATAGACATTGCAAGGATTTTACACAGTAATATAGAGTGAAAGTGTAGTAGCGCGAGAAGAGAGTGACAGAATGACTGGCAGAGTGATGGTCTGAGAAAGAAGTCCGTAGTATCAGAGAAATTTCCTGTGATAGCATGGTTCATTTTGTGGTTTTCGACCGATTTCGCGCGTTTGCCCATCATCAGGTTTGACTACACAGACTTGCACCGAGCAAAATCAGTTTATGCCCTCGATTTTGCTATGTTATCACACTGTTTTGTCCAGACATCCTGATAAAGGGCGAGCGTCCAGTAACCGATCGATTGATCACAAAATATAGTAGGCTATCGCGGAAAATATCTCTGATACTTTCCACATCTGCGAACCCAACCACAACACGTATGCAGTATGTTGGCGGTTGATGGTGATTCAATAGAATGATCCCTCGTGAGATTTTAGACACTTTTTTATACAGATGGTTGGAGCTCCTCCTCTCTTTACTTCTCCTTTCAGGTCCTCCTAGTTTGCTTCCTTACAAGCTTGAGGAAGAAATGTAGTGGACTTGAAGTGGGGACTGATAGTTCACGATTTGGTCTATTGCATCTATTGGTCTTATCTATGCATAAGATCCTTGTGAGTTTCACATAATGTTTACTTTCTCTTAGTTTTAGTAAAAGGAATTAATATAATTTTCGTTTGGTTTTAGGTGGAAAGAATTGACTAATTTAAAGTCAGCAATGGACTTCTGTGAGGAAGTTGGATATCCCTGTTTAGTACGTCCATCCTACGTTCTGAGTGGAGCAGCCATGAGTGTTGTTCATTCAGAAAGGGATCTTGAAGAATACCTTGCTCTTGCCAGTGATGTGAGCAAAGAACATCCAGTTGTAATATCCAAGTTTCTCCAAGAGGCTAAGGTAGGGTATACTTAAACTAATAAGACAATTTCATTTTATATTAAGTCGTGATAAATTCATTTAAAACCTACGATATTGTAATGTTTTGCATTTACTGTTGCAAGAAAAATTTCCTCTATAAATACAGGTTGACATATCTGAGACATTAAGCGTAACTATAGTAATTATTGTGGTATCTTTTCCTCTCTTAGATGATACGAATAATTTAGTGATACACCACTTGGAATTAATTATTTACACTAATGTAAATGCTTTATATTATGTCTCTTACAGGAGATAGATGTGGACGCTGTTGCCTGTGATGGTGTAATTTTATGCATGGCTGTTTCTGAACATGTTGAAAATGCTGGAGTACATTCCGGTGATGCAACACTTGTTACTCCTCCCCAAGATATAAATGCCGAAACATTGGCGAAAATATTAGCTATTTCCAGAGCAGTTGCTAGCTCTTTAGAAGTAACGGGACCATTTAACATGCAACTTATTGCCAAAGTTAGCATAAATTGTTTAATTTATTTTTTAAAATTTTCTTTTTTAAAATATTATTACTTTCTCTTATTTTTTATTATTAACTGAAACTATATTGTTATTTATTAATGTTTAGGATAATGTGCTAAAAGTGATTGAATGTAATGTACGCGTTTCACGTTCATTTCCTTTTGTTTCTAAAACATTGGACCACGATTTTGTGGCAACTGCAACTCGAGTAATTGTAGGAGAAAAGGTAGAACCCGTAGATGTCTTAATGGGATGCGGGAAGGTGGGGGTGAAAGTGGCTGTATTTTCTTTCTCGAGGCTTGCTGGTAAGTTTTTGTTATTAAATTTCCCTATTTTCATTAAACTGTAATTTCAATTTAGTACTTTGGTGTGCTAATAATAATTGATTGTAGGAGCAGATGTAATGTTGGGAGTAGAAATGGCTTCAACTGGTGAAGTAGCTTGTTTTGGCGATAATCGTTATGAGGCTTATCTAAAAGCTATGATGTCAACAGGCTTTCATATACCACAGAAAGCTATTTTACTTTCGATTGGAAGTTTTAAGGTATGCTGTCATTTATTTCATCAAAAATCATTAGAGCAATTAAACCAGAAAAGTAACTAGCACTAAAATTTGTTGTCATTTTTTATTTCAGCATAAAAAGGAACTTCTACCAAGCATGAAATCTCTCCAGAAAATGGGATACAAGTTGTATGCAAGTATGGGTACAGCTGATTTTTATAATGAGCATGGAGTTCGAGTAAGTAAAATGACAATTCTCAATTAACAGCATTTAAGTTCATTTTAATGAGAATGGATATTACACTCATGTGTTCTATAACTGTTGAACACAGCAAAAAAAAACTGAAGAAACATCCTTAAGAATATTCAGCAAGAATATTTAATTTGTAAAAGAATTCTGTTTGATAGGATTTTAGCAAACAAAAGTATTTATCTATAAAAATAAAATTTAACAAACTGGGAGGTGTCTCGAACCGTAAAGCTGCACGAAATAAATTCTTGTAAAGAAATATTTTATCAGATTTTAGCCTTCTGCTCTCTTCCAGTTCGTATTACAATAACTAATCATCGTTATCCGTATGGCATTTTAAGACATATATATTCAACTGACATGCATAAAGAACAGCCGTAACTTTAGCAGTTATTCAGTAATGCTTTATTGAAACGCCGAACATCAGCTTGAGAACCATGAGTAATCTTCTATTAGTAAAAGTGATACCATTTCTCTAAAGGTAATCCTGATCATCACATTTATATCTTGAAATGCATCGTTTTTGTATGACCACATCAAAGGATTGTGTTGATTAAAGTAGGATTTGTATTCCAAGATATTAAATCTCAATTACCCGTTCGGAGCATTTTATTTATTTAAAAACACTTATTATGTAATAAGGAGTAATTTTGTGGTGGAAGTAACATTTTTGAAATGAGAGTTAATTTCATTTCAGCATCCAGTGGAAAACGAGATGAAAGACCATGGTTATACACGGGAAACTTACACACAGTGGTTTTTGAAGTTGATTTGAAAATATTTTCTTTTGCTATCATAATTAATAAGTACTTAATATATTTGCTTAGGTAGAACCTGTACAGTGGACATTTGAGAATATAGGTGAGGCAACAACTACAAGTGGAGAGCTTAATAATTTGGCTGATTTCTTGGCAAGAAAAGATTTTGATCTGGTAATTAATCTTCCAATGAGAAATCGAGGAGCAAGACGTGTGTCATCATTTATGACTTATGGATACCGAACAAGAAGGCTTGCCGTAGATTTTTCTGTACCTTTAGTTACCGACGTGAAATGCGCTAAATTGCTTGTTGAAGTAAGTTTCTTTTCAATTATTGTAACAAGTAATTTATTATTTGAAAATGACTCTTTTTCTGAAACCTGGATTCTGTTGTACCATTGATATTATTCATTTTCCTTATTTTTTATTTTTTTTAAATAGGTATTCATAGTAATGATTATAACTTAATAATTTTAATAATATAATAGTAATTTTTAATACCATATGTCTTATAATTAGGTATTAATTACTGGAATATTTATTTTTTTAAATCATTTTGCAGGCAATGTTAGGAACCAAAGAGTGTCCTGTAATGAAAACTCACACCGATTGTCTAACTTCCCGTCGTATTATACGTTTACCTGGATTAATAGACGTCCATGTACATGCAAGGGAGCCAGGGGCAGAATATAAAGAAGACATAGCCAGCTGTACTGCTGCAGCGATCGCTGGAGGAATCACTCTTGTCTGTTTGATGCCAAATACTGACCCTCCTTGCATTGACCAAACAACATTTAGCCTTGTGAAAGAGGTAGGTATTTTTATAGAATTTTTAAAATATTCATTTAGACATTTAGGACCCCTCCAAAATGGGTAATTGCTTAAATGCGATAATATGTGGTTAAAGGTAGGAATACATCGAGAAACAACATATTTTCAGAAGATAATTAAAATATGTTAAAATAAATAAAAACTGGGAAGTACCCTATGTAAGTCCTATGATCTTTTTGATGTGTTACTGATTTTTCTTACGAAAAAGCCTTTTGATGTGCAAGTAAAATCTTTGGTTGCTATAGTACTCAACTCACTTCGATGTCTCCGAAGTATCTACAAATAGGACCAAATGTCATTCAGACTTAAGATTGGTTAATGATGCTGCATCTTTTATATCCTATTTACATTGGTTAACAAACAGATAGCTTCTTCAGTCCATATTATTTTCCTTATATTTTTTAAGTAATAATTAGTATATTGCTTATAATTTATTTGCGAAGTATATTTGGCAACCTAAGGAGGGCATGTTTAATGCTATCCAAATACGAAATTATAATGTATAAATATTCTCCATATATATCCATATATGTATACATAATTGCTGTAGTTTGGGATAAAGCTAATAATTTTTTAATAAAAGTTGTTTTACTTTGTTCTACTTATCAAATATTTTAAGGATCGGGGATACAGAAATCAACTGAAATTTTACCGTAACCCATTTTTATTTAGATTGTAATCAAAACAAAAAATGGAATTTTGCCTTTAATGTTGATTTCTTTTTGTATTATTCCGGCTATAGTTAGCAGCTGAGAAAGCGCGATGCGATTATGGCATATTTTTGGGTGCAACCGAAGAGAATTATAACATCATACCTGAGTTAGCATCTGACGCTGTAGGACTAAAGATGTACCTTAATGAAACTTTCAATACACTTCGACTTCGTGATTTAACATTTTGGATTAAGGTAAGTAAGCATTTGGAGGTATCAATATGTCTAAAGAAAAAAAATATCTATAAAAACATTTTTTACGTGTAATAATATTTGGGTGGGATTATCCAATACATAGTTTTGCACAGTTTTGCAAAGTTTTGAATAAATCCTAAAAAACTCAGTAACCTATTGTTAAATATTTGGGACAGAAGCGTTCATAATGTTATTTAAAGCCAGATAAGTTAAATAAATACAAAAGTTGGGTTTGCGGCTTTATAAAAGAAATACCTCTAGTTATCTCTCTCTACATTCTAACTATGCAATTAAGTTAAAACGTTAGTGTCATCATATTTCTTTCATATTTCGGACAAAATAGATTTGTAACAAGACCATCTTATGATAATTTCCTGAGAGGAGTGCTCTGTGATCGACTTAATCCTCCATAGCACATATAATCTTTTGTCTCAAATATTTAACAATATCAATGAATTAAATTACAAATAACTGCTCAACTGAAAGAATCAATGAGTCACCAGATATATATATGATGACTATCATGAATACTGCAGCCCTTGAAGGATATACATTGTTCAAGAGTAACTTCCTCAAGTGTCTCTTAGATCGCATTTGTCCCGCAATTGGATTAGATATCTTCCAATAGTTAATGTACTTCTTTTTGAGAAATCTCTAGTGCCTTGTAGGTTATCCGACATCGCAAAAAGTTTCTGCATTCAGGTCCTACTCTTTTGCCTACATATCTATCTTTGTCAAGGAGATATCTATCTAAACAAATTATATTTTTAGACATTAGTAACTCCATCGGATCAGAACTGCGACGACGGAGTCAGGGAAACGGTGTACCTTTACTTATGTCAGTGTCCCGGTTTCGCGTATTTGGGAGGGCACCACTCTCGCAGGATTGCCTGGGCGAGTTAGAGTTTAGGGATATCTTGGGATATTGCAGACTTACCCGTAAGCTACCGGGGGAGATTAATTAAAGGAATATGGGAGGGTATCGTGGGGATAAAAGCCACAAGGGCTTAGGTCCCACGCCATTAGGCACCCGGAATAATAATAATAATAATAACGCCATCGGATTATATTCATATCGATATTTTATCATATTCATGCAAGAATAGAAGTGCTAACGAATTGTAATTATTCCTATCAAAATATCATTGAAGTGCTTACTGTGTTTAGCATAATTAGGTCGTCAAAAAACATCTAGCGTTAAAAAAAGTGTCCGCGCTATTCTTGAGTTCGTCCTGTGATTCTCCATGTTGGTGTGAGTTGCAACGGACGTTAAAATTGCATTCTCATGCCCCAGATTTCTCTGATAACCCCTACTGTCATCATTACAGTCATTTCAAGTACTGTAGTCCCCCACAAACAGTTAATGTGAGTATATTTTGATTTAGTTATCCCTAGAAAAGCACTTGCTCACTACTACACAACTCACTTCCATGTGCATATTCTACAGTTTTAGAGATTACTGTAGCCAATGTGCGCAAGTATTAGGTCCCATAAGATTTTTTAATATTTTTTTATAACAATTCCTCTATTACCCTTAGGTTTTAGAGAATGTGGCTAGTTTTTTTAACATACGAGAAAGTTGTAGAATGAATAAATCAAATTTTTATAACGCTTCCTACTTATAAAATTTATTTTTATGTTTATTATAATATTTGCTTAATCTTGCAGCACTTTGATAATTGGCCTAAAAAATCTCCATTGTGTGTACATGCCGAAGGGCAAACCACAGCCGCCGTTCTTTTATTAGCAACTTTACATAATAGGCCAATACATGTTTGCCATGTGGCCAGGAAAGAAGAAATACAAATTATTAGAGCAGCTAAAGAGAAGGTAATTTTTTTTATTTTGCATTTTACTTCAAGTTTTTGAACTTTCCTTTGGCCTTCCATAAAGATTGCTTTTATTCCAAATTTTTAGGGCTTACATGTTACATGTGAGGTGTGTCCACATCATCTGTTTTTAACTGAAAAAGCTAAAGAATTTCTCGGAGAGAATAAGTCGCAAGTAAGACCTGTACTATGTACTGAAGAGGATAGACAAGCATTGTGGGATAATCTTGACGTTATTGACTGTTTTGCCACAGATCATGGTAAGAAAATATTTTTATTTAATTTTTCATTTTCATTTTGCACAGACCTCTCAGCGCTATGGAGTAGAGAAGTTTGAAATACTTATTGTCTCTGATTGTACTAAGTTTTAATCATAATAGGTCTAATATGGTTTCTAAATTGTCAGGACTTAAAATTATAAGATGTTTGTTTGCTTATACGGCAATGGCTATATATACATCTGGTTATTTTCTTTGTATACAAACCTGGCCATTGCCGTATAAACATTTCCTTTAGGTCGTTTAATACAACATAATAATAATTGACGTTGTTTTTATGATTAAATAATTAATAAAATTAAAGATAATAATTAGAACTAAGCACTGGCTAAAGTCCTCTACAATAAAATCCCTTTACTTTAGCAGTTTTCCTCTGGGATTTTTTTATGAATAGTATTACTAGTCACTAGGGTAGTTTTGTAGCTGCCACGGCTTTATCGACTTCATAGTAAAACTGGTTGCCATTGAGGTACTTTTTCTTATATTTTCTTTAGTGGTAATTCGGTTAAGACTAATTTCAATCGAAGCATCTGATTAAATGGAAGGAAACTAAGAAAAATTAATTTCTAGTTATAAAATTGTTTAATTTTCGATTGAAATCTATTTAAAAGCCAAGTTTTAATATATATTTATTTTGTATACATAATTTAAAAAATTCACTAATACCTCAGTGTTTATTTATGTAGCCCCTCATACTGTTGAAGAAAAAACTGGCGATAAGCCACCTCCTGGCTTTCCTGGTTTGGAGACAATATTACCTTTGCTTTTAACAGCCGTCAATGAAGGAAAATTAACTATTGAGGTACAATTAAATTATTATTTTAGCAATTTTCTATTGATATAAGATTGAACTCTAAACTTAATTTTTAACATTTCACATTTAATGCAAATTAAAATTATATTTGATGCCTAAATAGCCTAGTCCATGCCAAAATTCAGTTTTAATGTGACATATTTATGCTTTGCTCTTACGTTTATTTACGGAAATGAAATGTTTTCCATTTAGCCTAAACATTTACTTTCCAGAAAACTTTCAGTTAAAAACTTTGTGGTCCTACAGATGATTGTGATCTTCCAATAGAAATAATAAGAATAGGCGGATGTGCAGTTTGTTCAAGATGAGATAGAATATTCTGAAAATCTGTTCAAATATTTAATATTATTGAAGGCACTAGATTCCATCGATTGTTATGCGAATAGCGTGCATAATTTGGTTTCTCAATGTTGAATTTTCTTTCTGTGTCAGTTGCGGACTTAATATTTTTTCACCAGTGCATGAATTGCGTAACTGTGTCCGTTCTTATTTCAATAGAATTAATACCTGATTTTGAGCATGTACTTGTGTTTTAAAAAAACTGGTTTTCAGCTTTCATTACAAAGCAAAAAATGAACCCTGAATTTATTTTAAACAAATATTTTTAAGAAGGATTTTTTAATATTAGTTTTCTAATTGCTGGAAAAGTGGACTAATTATACCTTTATTTGTGTCTAAAACCACATAAAAATTTACTTAATGTATGCATACTTAATAATTTATATAGTAATACGTATGATTATCAGGAGATTTTTTTTTGTTGGCCGTTAGTTATAATATGAAAACAAGAATTAGTTGGCTTCACGACCAATTCAGGATAACAATCAATAAACCAAAAAAAATATAACTTTTTTTAATTGTTTTTTAATAATAATTAACACGTTCGACGTTTCGACAAACTTTGTTTGTCTTCTTCAGGAACAATACAAAACAAAAATAAATAAAGAGTTATAAACATAAAAAATTATAAAATAAACCACAAACAAAAAACAAAATACATTGGTGAGATTACAGTAGAAATTCATTACAGACTTAACATTTCTACTGTAATCTCACCAATGTATTTTGTTTTTTGTTTGTGGTTTATTTTATAATTTTTTATGTTTATAACTTTTATTTATTTTTGTTTTGTATTGTTCCTGAAGAAGACAAACAAAGTTTGTCGAAACGTCGAACGTGTTAATTATTATTAAAAAACAATTTAAAAAAAAGTTATATTTTTTTTGGTTTATTGATTTTTACCCTGAATTGGTCGTGAAGCCAACTAATTCTTGTTTTCATAGTAATACGTATAATTCATTGATATTTTTTATAATAATTCATATTTTTTCATGAAAACATATTAAACAGAAAAATAAGAAGAAAATAAATTTTAATTTACTATTAATATCAATTTATACATTAATCTATTTTTGAAAAATTATAGCAGGATGTAATGTTGATTTAGTGTAGATTAGGTTTGATGTTTTAAGTGTAATAAAATTGTCGCATTTGTTTTTTGAAATTTATGTCTTTCTTTTTCAAGTTCTTGAATTTTTATACTGTTTATATTTTAATTTTTTAGGATGTTATCGATAAGATGCATCGTAATCCACGTCGTATTTTCAATCTACCTGAACAACGTGACACTTATGTAGAAGTAGATATGGATATGGAAGGCGTAATTCCAGACTGTCCACCATTTAGTAAAGCAAGATGGACTCCTTTTGCTGGAATGCCTGTCAAAGGAGGTGTGCATAGAGTCGTCCTTCGGGGAGAGGTAGCATTCATTGAAGGACAGGTAAAGTAATTCTTTCTTTTTATTATTAAATTTTTCACTTTCTGGTAGAGCAATTCTTTTTATTAAGAACTAAATTTCTTCTTATTATATTGTTTTCTGTTTTTATCGCTTTACAAGTTTTAACGTTTCTTGATTAGATCTTGCAAATTTATTCTTTGTTAAGCTTGTTAATTTTGTCCCTGAAATTAACCCAGAGTTAAGCTACAAACAAAAAGTTATTAAAGTTTTGAATTCATATTATTGTAATTTGAATTGCCATAGGTTGTATTGAATCCTGGTTTTGGACGTGATGTGAGAGAAATGAAAGCCAGCAAAATAATACAGATAATGGCAGGTGAAACTGTACACAGTAGACCAGGATCTTCTTTGGAAACAACCTGTCCTCATGACAAACTCTATCATGTGGAAGAACATGGTAAATATGATGTTTATTTTTCCTTTTTAACTATAGAAGAAGCAAAATTTAATTTTATTAGAGATTTTCAGGATAGCTGGCTTGATTTTGTGATTATCGACCGGTTTCGGATATTCGCCCTTCTTCAACATAACGATGTGAAATTATAGACGTCCGTAGAGGAATATCAACATCAATCAACACTTCTCTTTTTCATTTGAGAATTAATTAAAATGGTTAACCGTCTGTGATCACAAAATGAAGTAGACTCATGAATAAATGTCTTGAGTTTTTTCAGCACAGTGGACCCAGTCATTATGACAAAATTCAGTTCTTTATCTTTTTTATCTATTTCAGTTTCAGAAGTACAGTTAAAGGTACCAGTAGATTTAACTGGTCGACCAGTTTCTCCATTGGCTATATTGCCGAAAATTAAATCTGATATTACCAGAGAGAATGTGCTACATGTTCCTCAGCCATTAACATCCCCTACTCATAGTCTTGCCCATCAACATGTGCTAACTGTTGATATGTTTAGCAAGGACCAATTGAATGAGTTATTTAATCTTGCACAAACATTGAGAATTTTTGTGCTTAAAGAACGTCCGATTGATCATATTCTTAAGGTATTTTTATTCAATGTTTTTCATTTCACATTATCAAGAGAATTTTTAATTAAACTCTACCCTAGTGTAATGTTTTTTTTTGGATAAGCTGATAACTTTTAATAGCATGTTACTGATCAGTTTATTATTTCATGCACATTCTGGCAAAGAAGCGCAATGAAGTTCTTTGAAGCGCAATTGAAGTTCTTTATTTCAAAAGCATATTTTCCAAATTTTTTGTTCACTAGATAGGCTACAATTAGTATAGTTGAATTTTCTGTTTCTGCATTTCTAAATTCTTGCCAGCAATTGTAATTAATATTATAATATTAACAATTCTTGGTAACAAAGAGTTACCATACTTTGGATAATTTATTGATAAATTTGTAGATCCGTGTTGTAAATAGACACTATTTGAATTGTTTATATCATTTAGTATAAAATTTAAGTGTAATAAAAACATTACTGTAAATCATTTAGGGGAAAGTTATGGCTTCAATATTTTATGAAGTTAGCACTAGAACAAGCTGCAGTTTTTCAGCAGCGATGCAGAGATTAGGTGGGAAGGTCATACATGTTGATGAAACAAGTAGTTCAGTAAAAAAAGGAGAAACTTTGGAAGGTATGCAGAACAATGTCAAATAACTTTTATTTCAATATAATATAATTTTATAATAAAGAATTTTAATTATAACAGATACTGTTGCTGTAATGGCCAGTTATGCAGATGTAGTGGTTTTGAGACATCCTGAGCCTGGAGCTGTCAATGTAAGTTAATTAAATTTCTGTTTAATAGGAATTGTCTAATAGCTCAAAAATTTCTTAGATTTATCCAATTATTTATACATATATTTAAATATATATTTATACATATATGTTTTAAATCTACCGTAATTTTGTTTTTCTATTGCGTACAAATCTGTCATTTGTTGAGCATTATTGTTTCACTACACATAAACAATTAAAAAGACAATTCTCTCACATGTTTTTCCTAGCAGAGCAAGAAAATCCGTTGAAGGAGCTTGCAAAAGTTGTTTGTAGAATAGAACTCGTGGCAAATGTAAATTTTGTGCACCTTTGAGAGAAATTTCTCTCCGGTTTTTTCTGCCCCCGAGCCAGCTAATTAATATAGAATATTGTGACGTGCTCCCTAATGATATCTTCCTGTGGTACCAACCGCTTTGGGTTCTAAGGGTGCCGACACAAGGAAATTACTAGGAAATTAGCTTGGTCATTTTAATATTTTTAATATCCGGAGGATCCTCTAGTGAATGAATAACGCCGACAGCATTAAAAGAGATAGAATACCTGCTACACTTTTACATTTTATAATCTCTTTTATTTAAATAATTAAGGTTTTTCATACTTACCAAAAATAAAGATGTTCATTTTAGAGAGCCTCCCAACACTGCAGGAAACCACTAGTCAATGCTGGTGATGGCACTGGTGAACATCCAACTCAAGCTTTGTTAGATGTTTTTACTATTCGAGAAGAGATCGGAACAGTAAATGGATTAACTATTACCATGGTTGGCGATCTTAAACACGGTAGAACTGTACATTCTTTAGCTAGGTATGTTTGAGCTTCTATTCTTTTTTTCATTTTTATTCGTTTACTTCCAAATTTATTATAAATATAATAATCACATTTCATTTTATAATGTTTTAAAATAAAAATTTTTGGTATTAAAATAGATTGTTGACCCTGTATAACGTGCAGTTAAGATATGTATCACCACCTTCTTTGGGAATGCCAAAACATATAACGGACTTTGTAGCTGGTCGTGGCATAGCGCAGCAAGAAATGAGTTCTTTGGAAGAAGCATTGCCTGATTCTGATATTGTCTATATGACACGAATACAACGAGAGAGATTTTCTTCTCAAATGGAATATGACAAGGTAGATTCTTTTTTCTTTCTCTATTTTATTTATTTATAAATTTTGCAAAGTAATTAGCAGAAAAACAAAAAAATCTAATGTAAAACAAAACACTTCCACTATTTATTACTTTTGATTATTGTTTTCTTCAACTTTGCTTTAAATTACAAATGCTTCTGCGTATCCAAGTGGTGCAAACGGAATCGGGTTTGATTCCTGGTAGGAGACTTTAATAGTGTTTGACCCAACATCATAACCAGTTCCGATATCATGACTCAGTTCCGTAGCTTCCGTTGGTTAGTATACTTGTTGTGAAAGACCGACACTGGCCATGGGAACCGAGACTTGCTTCCACAAGTTCTGGAGGGGAAAATGAACTAACCACTTCTTTAAGGGTCATTCTCACAATATGAACAACACTAACACTGAAACTTATTCACACAATGCACATACAGCCTGCAGTGTTAGTTGATGTGGGCAATAACTTGAGTTTAGGCAAACACCAGCTCACTACCACATAATCCGTAACAATTACACTTTGTACATATTACAGTTTATTACTTTTTCAATAAAAACACTAACTTTAAGGGAGCTAATAGGTTTTTTCAGGCTTTGGACTTGTCATTTTGCCACTTCATCTACAAAAATCCAGCATCCCATAAATCTCTTAACAAAATTCGATATGTGGGAGATTGTCCCAAAAAAATCTTATGTCAAGATTTAGTTATTTGGCTTTGTATATTGTGTGAGTAGTGGTGCCTTACAATAATTTTTTTAAAATTAAAGTATGAAGGACAAATTAAATCATTTGGTCTGCTTATCTCTATAGTCCCTTTTTATTAAACTTTGAAAGCATCTCTAGCTATATTTCTAATAAACCTAAATCAATGATTGTAAAGAATTCATTGTGACATATAAGGATTTATTAGACTGCCTTATCCTATACCTGCCCAAAGCTGCCGGAAATGTTTCTCACTATTATTTGACGCCATGACTCAAGTGGAGAAATCCGCTCTAGCCAGGTCCTCGCACTGGCAAAAGACATGGAGAGATTTTTTTTTCTCAGTTAAGTAAAATCGAATGACATTATCAGCTGGGTCCATTGAGCTCAAATGATTCCTAAGCCTGTACATAAACAGGCTGTTATAACACTTAAAGAGGGTGTCCTTTAAAAGGGCAGCTGAGTGTGCTGTGCTGTCTTGCGATATTGGATACGATCCACTTACTTGCCTTTGGATTTTTTAAATATTTTAATACAAGTGCATTACATCTTGTTTGCTAACCATCACGTCCAAGACCCTTGGATTGGAAGTTGGACCCTAAAACTCGAGAGTTAATTTTTCTCTAAGCATTTCAAATAATGCAATTAACATTCACTGTATAGGATTGTTGTTCCAATTCCACTCCTTCATCTCTTCACAACCTCGTTATAGAGAAAATTTAGATCTAAGTCGGTTAAAAAGTAAATTGTTTAAATTAATTTTTCTTTTGAAGTTAACATTAAGAGAGTTACTAAATTTACTGATTGAAATTCTTCCCACTTTTACATGGATATTATTGTAATTAAGTTATTGTTGTAGTTAAGTTGATTATAATACTAAATGGATGCTAATTTCAAGGGTTCTGTTCAGCTGTTTCACAGTTAAGCGAACAGACTGTCAAGAAAGGTTATGAACAATTTTTCTATGTTTGAAACCTATTTTAAAAATTTAATTTAAAAAACAAAGAAGTTAATTTCACTTAGATTTACCTTAATTTGCTTCATAATATTTGAAAAACTGTTACTTGAATTCAACTACTAACAGATCTTTCTTACTATAATAATTTTTTTAACAGTTAATTCAATTTACAAGCAACGAAATGAACGTTATCTACATATGAACGTTAATATAATAATTTTAAAAATCAATAATTAAAATTAATGGGATTAGCTTTATCTAAATAGGAATTCCTTAAAAATAGATTGACAACAGTGATTCCACTGCATGGGAATTTCCGTTGGACTATGATACTGTTGTGCTGATAAAAACAGTAAACCCATATTACCTATACGTTTCTTATTTGACCTTTTTTTTAATTTTCTGTTTCCTTATATTATCGACCTAAGAAATATTGTAGATTTTAAGAAATTTACTTCATTCATGGAAAAAGTTTTTCTCTGTTAATGTTAATTACTTGGGTGTAAAAATTAGACAAGTCTAATTGTTTATCATCTCAGTTTTGTCTGAGATTCTGGTTGTTATAGCATGCTTTTGTTTAATGTTGTTTTTCCTTTAATTTTATAGGCTTGTGGCCTTTTAATACTTAGCCCGCAACTGATGACTAAAGCTAAACGAAAAATGGTAGTCATGCATCCGTTACCAAGAGTTTTTGAGATATCACCTGAATTAGATTCTGATCCAAGAGCTGCCTACTTTAGACAAGCAGAATGTGGCATGTATGTTCGTATGGCATTGTTGGCCATGTTGTTGGGTAAATGTTAATTATTTTTTCTTTGCAAAGAGTTATGACTTTTATGCAAATTTTCATTTTTTTTGTTGAAGATTATAAGAGTCATTTAGTAATCCGCAATTACATATAAAATACCAATTTAACAAAATGTAATGATGGTTCATTTTAGGAGTAATTTGTAATGTCTCAAATCATATTTGAGCATGTCTTCTCATCATGACAAAGAATTCACTTCTTCTTATTTTAATTGATATAATGTTTAAAGAATAGAAAAAGCTTAGCATGTTCTTATTTTTATAAATTATCATTAGTAGTTCAAAAGTGCATTAATTTGTTACAATTTTATGCCATAACTTTTGAAACTTTAAGGTAACCAAAGCTTTACTCTCAACAGTAAATACTTTTTATTAATATTGAATATTTTATGTACCAGATATGAATATACCCCTGTAGGTATATTGTATTGATGAAAACATTGTCAATTAATGATGATATATTTTTTTACACTTTAAACTTTTTAATGATAAAATCAATAATGTTATTAGTTTGTAATTTTGTAATTTAGATTTTTTTTTTTGTAAACATTCCAAATTTTTGTTGTTTTTTCCTATTTCTTTGTTATTTTAAGAAAAAATCAAGGCACACACCTCTAGGTGATAGGCGAGACTACGTTGATGATATCCAAAAATTTATTGATAACCTTAGTGAACTGCAATTCTAAAGTTTTTTTTATTGTTATTAACTCTAGTAATAATTTGTTTATCTAAATTTAAAAAAATGAATTGTTGCTAAATAATATAGGCGATGGCTGTAATTTTTCTTTATGTCTGTTTTATACTTTTTCTTTTATCATATGTGCCTTGTAATTAAAATCTTGTGATAATTACTAGTTTTTAATATTTTTATATAAAAAAGTGACTTCTTTTCCTTTTTTAAAAATGTTATAAATAAACAGGCTTGTTATATTATTTTTTAAACATTGTGAAATAAAATAATAATTGAACATTTTTGCTTTTTGTTTTTTTCCAGATTATTAACCGTTACCATATTATTAATTATAACATATAGTAGTAGTTACCATATAATAGTATTCTTATTTTAAACTGTTCCTTTTACCAAAAAATATTGACATCCATTTGCAATTATGACGATGGCAATATTGCCGTTCGTCATAGCTGTCAGCTTAAAACATTAATTACAATATATATCATTGTTACATATGTTATCAAAAAGTACGAATCTCAGCTATTGTATAGAATGCCTAGGCATTTCATACATTATCCAACTGCTTTAGGCAATGTAAGAAATATTCTTTTTATTTCATACTTTTCTTGTGTAGGTATTCCATTGCCTCGGCATTCTATACACTGTCTACGTCGTCTTAGGCAAAGTATGGAAAGACTTAACTCCCTGGCATAGCTGCTGCTGCGGCCGTGTTCGTGGAAGCCATCACGGAGGGTAACCGAAACAACCGATACTGTGGATCGCTTCAAGGATACTGTGTTCCCCAGTTTCTAACCATTCTCAGCTCCGCTGGCTGCTAAAAACTACTCAGAAAATGATGTAATCGCTCTAGCTGTAGAGGAAAGGTAACTTTGCCGGCTTCGCCATAGAATGTCTGACAAAGTACGAAATGGGGTAAATTGTACCATTGCCTAACGTCTTCAGCTAATGTATGAAATGCCTAGGCATTATACACAATGCCTGATTTCTTACTTCGCCAGTAACATATATGATTTCTTGTTTTTTTTAACTTCTCATCTATAGATAAATATCTGCATGTAATATTATAAGTGAACGTGAATTTTAATGTAAAAAATTGTGTCCACATTAGATAAGAATTAATGAAAAGCATAGCTAAGAAATAATTCATTTCATAAGAAATCATTCAGAAAAAGTTGTAATATCAACAAAGAATTACAGTAACAAACTGAATAAACGGAAGTTTGGCCATCGCGATCACTAAGGCAATTGTAGCGTTCCTTATCTCCGATCTGTTAAATCGATTCTGTTAAGTCCCGAGAGCAACCACACTATAAAATAGCACTTTAGAGGGAAGCCTAACGTTACGCTCTCCCCAGTCACCAAAAATCAGTTTTCGTAGTGAAATGTTTCAAATAAAACAGTTTAGTTTTTAGTTAGAATGCCGAGTTTAAAGAATACGGTAGGAAAAACAAAGAATGAAATCATTCTGGTTTATTGATTTTTATTTAAAACTTCGGTATTTAATATCGTGATGTCTAACGGTAGTTTGAGTTTGAGAATCCTGCGATTATCTTTTTGAATTATAAATATAGACATTAATTCGAATGATACATAATTTAACGTGCAATTACCGCTGGTGTTGTGGACAGAGGTGGAAAGTAAACATGATAAAACTGACCATATTAATACAACAAATAACATCCAAGACAACAACGGGAGTGGGACTAATATCGCGCAACAAACATCAGCTTCAATTCTAAAAAAAGATATTACTCCTTTTATTCATGGATGTACAATAATTTCGTTTGAAAAGGAATAAACAAACCTTGAAGTGAGAGGAATAAGTAAAAGTGTTCGGAAATGTATCGCAGGAATCTAAATTGTAATAATTGTATTCACAGTGCTGTAACAGACCCCAACTACGCCGACTTATAACTAATTCAGTCGAATTATTGTGTCGGAAATAGCCAATTTATGGAGTTGGTCGTTTTGTTTTTTCCACTTAATATCTAACGCTTAAAGAAAAAACTCCAAAAAGATCAAAGTGACAGGTCGTGATGTTTGTTGCGTCGTCTGTTTAGCACGACCCACTTTTGGCATTCGCAATCTGGGTCTACTATTATTTGGGGCTTTCAAATTTAACTCATGATGTTGAGTCAACTTATTTTGGATCCCTATGGTGATCAAACCAGGATCATTCGTGCCAAAGGATAAGTGGGAGCTCTTTTTCTTCTAAAATCGTTGTAACGTGGATTGTATGATTTAGTACTTACGTTTTTCATTATTATTATTTTTTTTTTACTCAACGTCTCTCCTTGATATTACTGTCATTTGATGCTCACATTCCATTAAAATGTCTACAATGTGGACTAGTTTGTATCAGCTATCACCATAGCTTTCATGTATCGTTTTTATAGATATATCAAACCAATAATTGATGCACTATATGTAAATGCGTGATAAATCTATGAAGGTGGATTTAGAGATAATCGAATGCCAGTAAGAATTCTGGCAAATCATGGGTAAGGCCCACTTTTACCAGAGGCTAACATTAAGATATTATTGCATCATCAAGCACCATAATACTTTTCCATGTTGCTCCTTGAAGAAGCCAAGGTCAAAGTTTTGGTTGATGCATCATTTTCTGAGTAGTTTTTAGCAGCCAGCGAAGCTGAGAATGGTCAGAAACTGGGGAACACAGTATCCTTAAAGTGGTTGTTTTGGTTACCCTCCGTTATCCTGACTCAACTAGTTCATTCTCTGCATAGGCAAAACTGTGAATTCATATTGCATAATAATGGAAACTTTTTTTTTTTTTTTTTTTTACTTCGCTTAATAAATCGCCTTATCACCACAATGTACTTAAGAAATTCAAAACTCGTTTCCCTTATAGTACGAGACATGGTTTCCGCGATCTTTGTTGATTTTTTTCTGGAATATGAAGGGCCCAAACTTCTTTTCTTTCACAGAATTTTGGGTTAATATAAATAAAAAAAAAAGATGTTACTCATTCATGATAGTCTCATTAAAATAGGGCACACAGTAATAACCATAAATATGATGTTTGCCCTGTAACAGTTAGGCTATTTGAGTCTAAATTTACAAAAAATATTGAATGTCATGTTTCACCGAGATCAGCATTTTTTCATTGATTAAGTTTTGCTACCATTATTGATTAGCGTTTAAATATCTTTTTAAAATAACATTTCATCTATCTTGAAATGACGACTATTATCAAAGCTGCATTGTTGTTTCTGGTGAGTTTTTAATCCTTTTTTTTAATTGCAAAATGTTATAAATAAATCATGAGAAATTTATGAATTATTTTTTGTTAAGGTAATTACTTGTCTTGATTTTTTCGATTCTGTTTGGTACCTATTTATCAAAATATTTATATAATTTTTGAGTTGTTTTTTTCTAAAAATTGTCCATGTAATTATAAATAAGTTATTTACATTTTTAAAAAGCTTAGAACAAACTATTTACATTTTCATAGAACCATTTAACGGTTTTTACATATGACTAGAATTAAAAATAAATAAATAAATTACAAATTTATATATATATATATGGCTTAAATTAGACATTATGTGATTTATGATTTTTTTTCCTGTGATTCATCTTCTTCAGGAATTATATTGATAACGAAATAATTGTTAGATTGTTGGGATTTTGCTTTCCATAAATCAGAAACCATTGTAATTTGTTTCGATTTAAAACCGTGAATTGTTCCACGGTCATTAGGTAAACATAATCTTTGATGCTTTCTATCGGCTTTTTTGCATTTCTTTAATTTGAAATTATCAACAGAGTTTTCTTTAATATCACTCAATTGTGTCATGAATTGTGGGAGTGGAATATTTGTAGATCCGTAGTTCACATAAAATGATTTCACATCGACCACACATTGCATCATCTTATTGTTTCTGAAATCAAAATGATATATAAAAATTTTGTGTTATCAAAAATCATAAATTATCTATATTACGAACAGTATTTTAATTTGATTGTCCTAATTTATTTTAGTTATTGTTTTAGTAGGTATTTCCTTTCTTTCATGATTGATATTTTAAATAAAATTTATATGTATAAAAGAAAATAGATTAAAATATAAAGAAATTTAGATTATTATTAATACATACTTAAAATAAAAAGTAATATCACCATTATAAAAGTTTATTCTACAATCAAAATTAAATTATTCTTTTAAACCCTGCAGCACTTACTTTTTGTTTTTATACATGACTGAAAAAACGAACGCCAACAAGCCTACTACGATAAACAGTGTAACAGTGACCACAGACGATGGTTTGAATGCTGTTGGAGTGAAACTAGTATTGTTTGAAACAGCGATAACTAGCATATCTGGGGATTCTGTTTCTGCATTTATTTGGTCATATTCTGAAATGATTGTAGTAATTATTGCACTATTATACACATTGTATAAATTACTAAATATGAAATCCATCTGTTCTGCCTTAGTTTTTTGATTTTCTTTTGCGACGATTCAATGGAATAATAAAAAAGAAGGTGATGCTGTAAAAGAACTTTTGAACATCACTTGAATGTAGACAATGATTAATACTGTTAACGCAAGAAGAAAATGCTATCTGGCTTTAACTGATTTCCCCTAAAAATAGGCTTATTTTTTGTTTGTTTTTAAACAAATATACATTTTTTTTTACAATCTTGAATGTCAAGGATAACATATTGTGTGATTTTCATTGTTAAGTTTGCCTTAACAAAAGAATTACCAAAAAATTAATGTAGCATTTACTTTAGTATTTTTTTTTATTGTAATATTTCCTCATTTTCTAAAGCGTATTGAGTTTTTTTTTTTTTATGGTTTGGTAATGAATCTACTTATTTCTACACAGGCAAAACTAATAGAAAATATTACATAAATATTCAGATCGGCTGTTTATATTTGGTATCTTGAGATTTCAAAGTATCGTTATGGAAATCTCAAACTTTGTAATAAAGGAGTTCATTATGAGAAAGACAACTGCTGTAAGCAAACTAAAAAAAGAGCGAAGAAATGTTAAACAAAAGCTCGAAATAAGAACATTAAGATAACAGAATTTGAGCTCCTATGACAAAATTGCAATTATTTTAAAATAATAATGTAGTATTTAAATGATTTTTTTTTTTTTTTTTTTAAACGAGATATATTACTTAAGGGATAAATTCCTAAACTAGAAAGTAAACCACTTTAAGGTCTTGTAATTTATATTTGTATGGGTAAAATTTAAATACATTTCCCATAGTTACTTAAACTATGTTTCCGACTGATCCATAAACTCCATAAAAGTTGGAGTTTAAATTTAAGCATAAATGAGGAAAAAGGATAATAATTAACATAATATAATTATAATAATTATAACTTTGAGCATATGGGAATTTTTGGGAATGAGGAGGTGGATAGGTTTGCCAAATTAGGTGTCTCTCTCCCTTTCATTGGTCCAGAGCCTGCTGTTGGTGTGTCTTCTGGCACATGTTTGTCGGGCTTTCAGACGTGGAAGACCTCATAGCACGCATCCTTATGGATGAGTGCAGTGGGTTGTCGGCAGTCTAAAATGCTTAATGGGGGCCCGGACGGAGCTTTGAGTAGTGGGGTCCGATGTCTTTCACGGACCTCCCTCAGGTATCTGGTTGGATTCCTCATTGGGCATTGTGGTTTAAGGAGACATCTCTATATAATGGGACTTGTGCCTGACCCCTTTTGTAGAGTTTGTGAAACTGAGGAGGAAACACCCATGCATCTGATGACGAATTGTTTGGGTTGTGAGGAGATTAGGTTTAGGAACTTCGGCCGGAATAGGATGTCGGTGGAGGATCTTAATCTTTGTCCTTTTAAGGTTTTGGTCCGATTTGTTCGGTATGTTGTGAAACTTAGATGGTTGAAACCTGGGCCTGGATTTGTATTCTAGTCCCAGTGGTTGTTATTCTTTAGGGGTAGCTATATGGGCCCTGGGGGGCTTTGGATAGCGTAGGGTTTTGCCCTCCCCTTTCGCGAATAATAATAATAATAATATAACTTTGAGACTTTGAGCATAATGTTAACTTTGAAATCTACATAAAAAAATGTGCATCAATAATCGGTTAATGGATTGCTTCGTTTAAGAATTTAAAAATTTAATAATCATTGAAACATTGAGAATGTTTAGGGATTTATAAAGATAAAAACTTATATCAGCTCAAAGAAGGACAAACAAAAATACTTCTACCAAGCCAAAGGCAGACAAATTAGATTATTATAAGCAGAACAATTTTTTTCCCCAATTGTAATTTATACAATGGCAGTTTATATAAAACTAGGAAATACCTAAGAAAATCTAAGAAATTGTATTTCAATTTTTTTAAAGAAAAATTATATTTTAATTCACTGTAAGGTAATTTTCAATAAAATTTAGTACTAGGACTGATCAATGTATAGTAACAATGTAGATTATTGAGATTATTTACCAATAGTGTTGATGACATTATCTTCGATGGTTTGAAACATTTTAAGTATAAATGACGGCTATGCACTCTGTTGTATGGCCACACTACATCTGCCGTTGGATTGAAATATTTCAAACAAACTAACACGCGCGCGCATTTTTATCAATTATAAAATATCTACGAAACAAAAGATAACATGCTGACCGCTTCACAATCTTTATTTGTATATCTAATATAATATACATATTATTTTCGTTATCTTAAATAGGAAATAGTTGATAAAAGCTTTCTATTTACATAACATATATATGCTATTAATTAATGTCTTTTTCCATTTGCATAGTGTCCTTGTTTTTTTCCAATGAAATTTTTGTTTAATTACAATGACCATTCTGGATTCCTTTATTAGAAGAATTTTGATTTTTTTACTCTAGGTCTAATGCAATTTGAATGTAAGCTAAGCTTGGATATATAGTCTATTACAATATTTGGAAAACAAACTGCTTTCCTTACTATTCTGAGATAATTTTTTTTAATGTGTTCTGTTAGCTTTGCACTGTTAATTTGTACCTTTATATGCGAATATTAATTGTCCATTTTTACAGGTTAAAATGTATGAATTCGCAAATGTAATTGAAATTAGATTGATAACTTTAGAGTCTTAGAGAAATCTATTCGGTCTGTCAGGATCTATATATTTAGATACCTAATTCAATATTTAAAATTAACTTTTTTATTAGAGAATGACGCGGATATTTTTTCGATAGGAAATTATATTTTTTGTGTTTCAAAACTTTTTTGGAAATTTATAAAAACAAAGTGTGATGAGAATAATAATTGTTAGGACAACTTCTTGGTTGTAAGCCCTATCTCTCCAAGGCGGCAGTAGCCGGAAATCAGTAAACATACGGCTGTTGTTTTATTGCTGAATAAACTATTCTGCTTTAATTCATTTGTTGTCAAAATTGAAGGGTATATTCCTAATCTAATCCCTGAGCTTGAACTCATTGACCGCTAGTGGCGCGCTTCCACGTAACATCAGGCCGTAGTCCATGGCAGTATGGAACAGCTCGTAGTAGGCTGTCTTCAGTCCTTTAGTAATCAGTACGTCAATCAGACGTCTGATCAAATAACACAGTCTACTTAATTTCTTACATATGTCCTCAATTAAAGCACCATAATTTAATTACGTCTGTGGTCATTGGCGTCCGGAGCCTTCTCAAGTATCTAGTATTATACCTAGATAGCGTACAATGCAATTTCTTGTTTCAGTGAGAAGATTAATTTCTGTGTCTTTGACGCGTTCAAATACTAAATGTTTTTCTGCACTGTATTTAGTCAGCCGGTTTAACGCTAATTCAGCCTGCTTATTGCATTGTAAGAAATTTTCACCAGTAGTGACCAAGGCTGTATTATCTGCGTATTGTATCACCACTAAGTTTTCAATGCAAGTTAAATCATTTACATAAAGGACGAAAATGAGAGGTCCTAAAATCGAGCCTTGCGGAATTTCACTGCTATACGCATTGTCTTACTTTTAGCCATTACTCAACAATCTGGCACCTTCCAGCAAGATATGATCTGAAGAATTGCCACACAAGTCATCGAGCGCCATATGCTGATAATGAGCAGTCAGCAAGTTATGAGAAAGGTGAGAAATCAAGAAACTTGGCAATAACAATCCGTTTGCTTTCAAATGCCGGGTTAACATGTTTTGAGAATAATTCAAAGATGCAATTATATTGCTATTGGTGGATTGTGTTGGATGTATGTATGTATGTTTGTTTTTTGTGTAGCACGAGTGTTTATTTTTCTTGTATTTTGAAAAGTTGGTAAAGAAATTCCCAAGGTCATCAATTAATTTATTTCATATAAATTTTTGTAAAACCTTTTTTATTATTAATTAATATTGCTGTGTCCGCTTTGCCATCTAGACTATTGTTTCTCGCTATATTAAACTTTACACCAGATTTTAGGTATAATACATGGTTCGCTCAATAAATTGTTTCTATAAATAATAGGTTGACCGAATGTGCGTTTTTATTGAATGAACTTTTTTTTCACGATTTTATCTATATAAATACTGATGTATTTCATTAATTTTGGTGAATTAACTATAAAAAATACAGAGACCTTTTGTTAGAAATTTTTTTCCAAGACAGTACATTTAGGAGAGTTTTGGCTTACCGCAAAAAATGGTTTTTATTAAGTTGTCATTTTCTCATTTATAACCATTTAAACATCTAGAACGATTATAAATTTAAAGAAAAATTTGTCATTATCACTGTTTATTGCAGTAAGTAAACGTTGTGTGAATATTTCACACCGATATTTTACTTACTCTTACTCCCTTGGTTAACAGTAAGCATAGCGATCGTGACAAAGTTTCCAAATTGTGTTTTCATCAGAAATGCATGTTTTAAGGTCGGTGTAGGTAAGAAAAGTTTTTAACGAGAGGTCTGTGTTTAAGACCAAAACTTTTTTAAAACGAAAAATTGCAGGGAAAAAACGCAATTTGAAATTCCATTTCACCAATCTATCTGACACGATTTTTTTAAATAAAGCCATCAACTGGAAGTACGACTTTACTGAATGCTGTTTTTTGTTTTCAGTTTATCGAGATATCACCAAAATGGTTCTAAAGATTTTCTTGAAACTTCGTAAACTATCTGCACAAATAAATGTCTATTACTTAAGGCAAGACCTATAATAATATACACATTCAAAAACAAAATTTGCTGGCATTCTAAATTTGAAGAAAATTGGTTGAACCGGAAGTATGATTTTAAAGTGGTTTTTGAGTTGTTTTTTCTTCTTTTTTTTTACCATTTTCTCGATACCGTCTTTATCAATTTTCTTGTACCTTGAAATACTAACTACACAGTTATCACTTTTATTTGAAAGATTTGACTAGAAAAATTTAGTTTTGTAGGGTTCTGTAAGGCCTGGTTACAATTTAACCTGCTGCTATATAACCTTTGTTGGTGGAAGTAGAGCGCGCTGGCAAACAATCTTGTTGAAGTTATAATTTGATTGGAAGGTGTTTATTTAGCTTATAAAAATGAAGTCATTCAACAATATAATATAATTTTTGGAATCAATTTGGGATCAATTGAAACAGAACGTTTGACTTTTTTGTACATGTTAAAGATAAGTACATATCTACACTCTTTTTTTTTATTTTTTGCTTCTATTTTATTGATAAAATGCAGTTTTTTTTTTTTTAATTAAACAAGCTATTTAGAGATGTCTATCAGCTGGTGGCCTCATCTACTGATTGAATGTTTGATAAGATGGAAATGAACAAAAAAAAAAAAAACATAAATTATATAACAAATACGAACTGAAATATAACCCGCAACAAAATGACGTATGTATTTATTTTATTAAATTTATTAGTCATCATGACCTAACCATGGCCTATACAATTCACTTATCGTTATAATCATTAAGGGAAAAATTTAGGCGTAAAATATTGATAATTCTGTATATGATATCTGTGTTGATTTTATTTTTTTTGTTCGATAACATGTTGTTTGGGTAGTTATTGAAATTATTTAATATTTCAATAAAAAAATAATCTTTTGTGTATGCTAATTTTTAGTTGTTGTGGTTGGGTGCGCAGAGTTGGAAAGCATCAGAGATAATTTCCATGATAGCTTGCTTCTTTTTGTGATCATGGATCGGCTTCGGGCGTTTCCCATCATCAGAATGTTTTGTTAAAATAGTGATAACATAGGCTTGCATAGAGCAAAATCAGTTTATACACTCTTTAAGTATATATGATTGATATAACTGTATGCAAGTCAGTATCACGGAAAGTATCGCTGATGCTTTCCAGCTCTGCACACCCAACTGCAACAATCATCGTGAATTAACTATTCAATATTAACAAAAATTAAATGAAACTTTCAAACTATATGCATACAATTCTACAAATAGTACTGTTATTATCAGAACCAGAAATTTGAATATGAACAATTTTTTTCAACAATTCAGAGAAATATTGCTCTTGAGCTGAACAAGTTTTCTCGAAGTACTTGTTTCGTACATCCCTAAGTACGAAAAAACTGTGACTTTCTTTATGGTGACAAATTTCTTCAAATGTTTACAATATGTTTAGTTGCCTTAGTTCATTTAAATTCGACGGAAGCTCTACGAGGCTGATATACGATTTTTTAAATTAAGACTACATCCATGTGATCCTAAGGACAATTGAAGAAAACATTTGAAAAAAAATTTGTCTATTATTATTATTATGAATGTAATAACTGCAATAAGGAAAAGTCTATGGGTATTTCACAACAATTTTTTTTTTTTTCATAAAAAAAAGTATATTTGAATCGATTGTTTAGAAAAATGCTTAGCGGAAAAGGTGATTATTCCGTGTCTGTGCAAGTTGACAGATGACCAATGATCTTTAGCACCTGGTCTACTGGGCATTTCGTGACACCGTTTTACATTCATTATAATTTTTTATGGTCATTCCATTAGGTTATGGTATTGTGTGCTTAAAGTTTAATGAACTATTTGCAAAAAAAAAAAAGTGTAAACAATAAAATGCAAATATTCATCGGTCATTACTGAAACAAAGTTAGAAAATTCTGGACTTGGAGAATCAAATATACTAATTAGTTTTCAACTTATTTTAAGTAAAATCTAATATTCAATCTAAAATAATTTCTTGTTTTACCGTTTAAATAATATTCCTGTTTTATGTTCAAGATTTTGGCAACAATTTAATTCTTCTTCTTGATCATCATAACTCATACTACCACTCGGTATATGGGTTTCGTTAATAAGACCTTCTTAATATTTTATTTTATTTATGTATTGCAACATTGCAAGATGCAAGCTTCAACAACAGAGTTAGCCTTGGGTGGCAAAATTATAATTTGTTTTTTCCTTACAATTAAATAGAAAATGTCTTTAGAAGAAATACAATTCTAATAATAAGGTTCAAATACAATAAAATTTATCTACAAACAAAATATAATTTATGGGTTTAATGGAATTATGAAATAAAAATAATCTCTTTAAATTAATAGAACAAAACAAAATATCCAAACAGAACAAAAACAAAAACATTACTTTGATCAGAGGAAAAGAAGAAATAATTGATTATTTCCCCATAAGCTTTGATCTGGGTAATTTTATTCTTTTATATATTATGCATGAATGAAGCTGATTATTTATTAAGCATGAAACTCCTAATTTTAATTGACTGTGCACATAATTGATCTTTAGAATTTATTGTAATTAATTGTTCAAATAAATCTTAATTGGATCATAGCAGAAACAAAAATGTATTAATGAAATGGGTTCTTACAGAGTTTTACAATCCTAAAAGGAAGTGAAATATAGAATCAGGTGACATTTGTTTACTGATTAAGCAGTATATATTATTTGAATCAAAAATATGGGAAGAGTTAAGCGGCCTCTACACGGTAAATAATATTGATAATACCTTAGCGTATTGATACAACGTTGAAACTAACCTCAACAACAGTGATACAATACCTTACAAAGGTACTTTGGAAAGATTTGTATATTAAAATAAAACTTCAATCAAAGATTTTCTAAAGGTGATTTAATTTTTTAATCTTATTTTTCTGATTAACATACATTTCGTAAAGTCAATTAAATAGTCCCTTCATTACAGTTCAGTTCAAAACGCGATCCAGTGGAGGTTCTTGGGAAAGATTTGTGTATTAAAATAAAATTTCAATCATACATTTTTTGAAGGTGATTGTAATTTTTTCAAAGTCTTGTAGGGCATACTCGTATATAAAGGTTTCACAGGTTTCTATTACAGCTTTGCTGATAGTTGTTGGGGACGTTATGACTGAAAACTTCAAGTCTTCAAAATTTCTTCCTGTGGCCAAGGGAATCTTTCCCTAACACTTATACTTTCTGTCGTATTTCTGACCTGTCTTTTCAAAAATGGTTCAACCATCTGTAACAGTTTGCTAAAGGTAGGTTCATCCATTCGAAAGTAGTTTTTGCAATCTTCAACATCGCAGAGGCTGATTTCCTTCAGAAGTATTAAATGAGAATATTCATCTCTCTTCTTCAACCAATCTTTCATTTGCGTTTCATTTGACGAGTAGTGCCAAACGCCAAAATAATAGCCACGCAAGCTTTTGTACGATTATTCATTTTTTGGAAGGGAAAAAACCGAGTAAAACCACGTAGATTCACTCTCCTAGTGGCAAATGTAGTAAGTACTGAGCAAAGTTATTGACAATAATATTGATCGTGCAAGGTAATGAAGTATTGAGACCGGTTAGCAGGAGTATTGATGGTTATATTGTCAATACCAATATTGGCAATATTATTGACCGTGTAGGGGACGCTTTTAAGAATGAAACTCCTAATTTTAATTGACTGTGCACATAATTGATCTTTAGAATTTATTGTAACTAATTGTTCAAATAAATCTTCATTGGATCATGGCAGAAACAAAAATGTACTAATAAAATGGGCTCTTATTGGGTACAGAGTTTTACAATCGCAAAGGAAGTGAAATATAGAATCAGGTGACATTTATTTACCAATTAAGCAGCATATATTATTTGGGTCAAAAATATTGAAAAAGTTAATAATATAAGAGAGGGGGAAAAACAGCCAGATGTATAAAAAATATGGTGTGAAACTGAAACACTCACACGACTGACTTTCTCTTACCCTAATTAATATAATTTAATTCAGAATTTTTTTAAATAAAATTGCAACATTACAATGTTTAGGTAGAATGGCCATAAACATTGTAGTAGGAATTTTATTTGTATACTTTAGGTAGAGCGCTCTTGTCAAAACCAAGTAAGTTAGTGTAAAATTAAATTTAATGTAACTGATACTGATAGCCCCCCTCCCCCCAATACTCCTCTAAAATGAATTTTTTCATTAAAATATTTTAAGTCAGGGTTGTTTGTCAATTGAAAAAAATCTGGTGTGAAACACTCACACAACTTTCTCTTATTCCAGTTCTTATTCTTTCTCTTATGTTACAAGTTATTTTTATAGTTATAATTGACAAATTTTATATTTTGTATACCAGATTTAATGAAATTCGACGAAAACTGAAAAAACTGTTTAGTAAAAGCGCACTTCCGGTTAACTAATTTCCTTGAAACACGGAATTTTGGCCATCCATTTATTTCTAATTAATTTTGTTTGGATGATAAAATTGTATAATCAACTTTGATAGCACTTTAGAGAAAAACAGAACCCCACCTCCGCCTAAAAGTGCCATTAAATAAATTTTCCTAGAGAAATGTTTTAAATAAAAGTTGTAGATTTTTGTATGTTTAGTTTATATACAATGTTTCAAGAAAATCGATTAAGCTATTTTTGAGAAAATCGCGAAAAAGTGGAAAAATCATTTAGTAAAGTGATAAAGTAAACGCACTTCCGGTCATCCGATTTTTTTCAAACTCGGAATTTCAACAAAATATTTAATTCTAATTAACATTATTTAGATGATGGAATTGTTGAATAAATTGAAATAGTACTTTAGATGAAAACCTAACCCTTCCCCTCCCCATAACTGCCCTTAAATGAATTTTCCCAGGGAAATGTTTTAAATAAAAGTTATAGCTCATTGTATGTGTAGTTGATCTACCAAGTTTGAATAAAATCGTTGGAGCCATTTTTGAGGAAAACGCCAATAAGTAAAGTGGTACTTCCGGTTGAGTAATTTTGACAGATGACCCAGTGTCAGATGCCATGATGATCCCTAAACGGAATATCAAGTTTCAATTTTCTACGGTTTTTCTTTTTTGAGCTATGCTGTTCACATACATACAGACCATTTGGTAAAAACCATTTTTTTGGACTCAGAGGACCTCAGAACGGATATTTCCGGTGGAAAACTCAATATCGAAAATTTGACACGATTACAATACTTCCTCTTACTAGAAGTAGTAGTAGTAGTTTCATTAGAACATCTAGGTAAACAGCGCCTAGAAGGTAGCGAGATGATGAATTATTTGAATGGTAGGGACTGGCAAGCATTGGTTAAGTATTGCAAATCTGCCTACAGTCTTAGGTTAAAATACATCTAGAGATATATTTTATCTTATTCTTTTTATTTATTTATTTTATTGTCCACTAGTGGCAATTAAATGTTACTCCTGCAGCTGTTCCTGCATATTTCTGCCTCTCTGTTCCGCGACCTCAGATTGTTTAAAGTATGACGTATGTCTTTATAAGTTTGTTTCCTTTTTCTTAAAAATGTTACATTATTAAAGATAATTTTTTAAGTTCGTCCATGTTGATGTAGGCTCGTAGATGTAGTTTAATAGATTAATTTCCTGTATTAATTTTATTTGATTTTTCCTTTAAATATGCACTATCTCATTTTATTCTTTAAAATTGTATTACTATTTTTTATTTATTTATTTATTTTCTATTTTTGGTTTATTTTCTATTAATTTATCAATTTCTTTTATAATTAATAATTCTATTAGGATGGTCTTTGTTTTTCATTTTACTTTTTAGTCCGCCAAAGGCTCCACCGACGGTCTTATGATCATGGTTGTCGTCTTGAAAAAAAATAAATATATAAAGTGTATCCTTTTTTTTTTTGTTTGGTTATGAATAATACTGTACTTACTATATATATAAAAATGTATGCAAATAATAATTCAGAATAAAAGACTTTACTACTTACTAGAAGTAAGAGAAAGTAAAAATACCAAAAATTTAAGCCTTCAATTAATTAAAATTCTGTTTTTTTCTTTCCATTATTTCCTCGACGTTTTGGCGTCTGGTTGTGCCATTTTCAGGAGGACAAACATTTTACAAAAAAAAACAAAAAACAAACAAGCATTACACAAATAATATATTGATTATTTCCACTATTTTCTTGTTTTGTTAGTTGTATAAAATTAAATCATTATTAATTAAATCATCCAATTCCCTTTTGTATTTATTTTTTGAGTTTTTTCCCAAAAATGTTAAAATGATGTTGGTAGCAAGAAAGATGATGATGATGTTTTTTGTTCTAATTTTTTAAGCAATATATGCACATCATTCTTAAAGAGATTCAATTATATTTATTGAAAATTTTGTTATACTAAGTTATTTTTATATGTAACTATTGATTATTGGAAGGCGTGAAATCATTAAACAAGTACTTACTATTTATTAAACATGGCAGTCTCATATAGTAGGCTCCCATGGAAAGGAAAAAAATAAAATTCTAATTAATTGAAGGCTTAAAAATTTTTGGTATTTTTTCAATTGAAAAACAACCCTGACTAGAAAAATTATAAAGTATAACAACCAACAATTCTACCAACATAAAAATGTTTCAAATAAAGGTGATGTAATAAGTATTCCGAGTTTAAAGAAAATCATTGTAACCTTATTTGAGAAATTAAAAAACAAAAAAACTCAAAAACTATTGTGTAAAATCATCCTTTTGATTACCTGATTTTTTTTTTTTGAAATTCTATTAATGCTTCTAATGTGTGATTGATGAGGTATTAGTGAGTAAGTAGTAAGAAGATTTATTATTCAGGAGTAATACTTTATATGTATAAATAGCACAGGAAGTTTAAAGAAAAACATCATCGTAGGAGCCTTTTTTGAGAAAAATCAGCTGATCGATTTTGCCTGAAATCTTCGTGTGGTGGTATTACCTAAATGGAATAGCAAGTTTAAGAACCTTCCTGTGACTTTGCGTTTTTTGAGATATGCTGTTTATATACATACAACAAAATATCCTGCCCAACCATTGTAAAAGAAGTCCAATAGAATCAATACTTTCTTTTATTTTTTTTATCAGTTTTAACAACGCTGAAACATAAACTGTAAACAATTAATGAAGAGGTATAAACAATCCTTTTAACTTTATTTAGGTCTAGTATGGTAAGTACCCTAATATTATAGAATTCTTATTAAAATTTGTTTTGTTATTTAAAATCCTGGGATTTATAGTTGCAGGCCCAAAATTTTATTCAATAATCTATACATTTTTACAAAAAAAAATTAACACTAGCATTTAATGTAAATAATAGATCTTCGCATAATAGTCTAATTCAAAGAATGTACCTATTAAGTGTTGTAGAATGTATAAAGTCATTTGCTATTGCAAAAAAAAACAAACATATGTTGGGCAGTATAAATGTTTTCTCTTTTAAAATGTTTTATTGCTTGCATTTTAAATGAAAACAAATGAACTCTGTCCAGTTCTAACCTAAATTCTTAAGTGAAAATATTTACTCTTACAAATTTAGTTCACCCATTTTCATTTTCTTTGACATTCACAAAAGTAAGAAGGTCATGCACTAGGTCTATTTACATAAACATAAAAGAGAAAATGAAAGTAACATTTAGCGAAAAAAAGAATTGCTCAATCCCTGAGGACCAATTTGCTAAACATATTTTTCAACCCTTCCATTATATAAATGTCATGGACTGATTTACATTCTCAAAACACACTTCTTACCCATAACCTAAAGAGACCACACACACAACAAAACATAAACATTGTGTAGAAAGGGAAGGGGTAACTCTTGTCCTAAAGTATGCATGATGACCTACGTCATCTCCTACTTAATGGAATACTTTGACGTCTTGTTGATTTTATGATTAAAACTAAGGCTCCCCACCCCCTTTAGTTTTACTCCTTTAGTCATTTTATCCCTTATACCATTTTCATAAGAAGGGTGCTTTAAAATGGGTGAAGACAATCTTTCAAAAGTAATTAATAATACTGTTGAAAATGATACATAAAGTCCGCTGTTTTATGTACACAAACAAGTTATAAGATTGATATTGTGTCCAACAAACCTGAAAAGCTTGTTAAATGTTACATTAATTTATATCAACTTTAGTGTTTAGTGTATATTTGTTTATTTTATTATTTTTTTACTTTATTCATTTCAAACATCTTCATTTTTTTTTTTTTAACTAATGATGCTTTGTCGAGAATTTGAATGAACATTGTTTTTTTAAGGACTACTTCTGTCTTTCTTTTTTTTGATGAAATGGAAATATGAGGAGAAAATTCTTTTCAAACGTTGTGGGTTTCTTAAAGAGAAAGTTTTTTTTTACAAATTCATTACTGTGCATTAATAATGAACTGGTCAAAAAAAAGTTTTGCATATTGAAAGATTTTGTATTACTGAATTTTGTTCTGTAAATTATGATGCATTTCTTTGTTTTGTGTGACCTTTGAAACGCGTTATATTTGTTTCCCTGACAATGTGCTCCATTATTCATTAATGTTAGAGATTTTGATCAGTTGAGAAGCTGAGCTGATTGCGTGCAGTTAAAAAATTTTTTGTTGATTGCGTGTAAGTTGAAACGGAAATAATTTTACCGTGAATTTAAACAGCAGTGCCAAGGCATACGATTTTAGCAGCAGACTTTAATGCAACATGGTCAAATGACACAAGCCGAAGTAGCTCAAGTGATGCGATGCAATCAAAGTGACGTTTCCAGACTTTGGCGGAAATTCCAGCAGAATCAAACCACAGCTGACAAGCCTAGGATAGGTCGACCACGCAAACCAACCGCTGCTCAAGACCGAAACATCTGTATTTCCGCTAGGAGCACAGCAACACCTTATGGAGGGAGCTTCCACGCGGCTACAGGAATCACAGTGTCGACACAAACTGTTCGAAATCGACTCACAATGTAAGACTACGTTCTCGAAGGCTATTCAAGGCACCACGCCTCCAATATCGCCACAGACTTCAGCATGTACAATGGGTAAGAAGATAATGAAAATTCTACTTCGGGAAAAATGGGCTCAAACGTTATTTACAGATGAGGTACGACTTCGCTGTACCCAGATGACAAAAGTATTCATGTCTGAAGGGCAAATGGTCGACGTTTAAATGAAGCTTTCATTGTTGAACGCTAATCAGCAAGATGGTGGGTTCAGCACTCTTCTGGGGAGGAATAATGATGGGACGCCGCACACTACTAGTCGACATCCAGGGCAAAAATGTGAGAACAACGTCTTTGAACCCATTGTTCGTGGATTTTTAGAGCTAACATTTCAGAGCAGACATTTCAGCATTTTAGAGCAGATTTCACTTTAATGGTCGACAATGCTCGTGCCCACCGCGCACAGTCTGTGAATAGATTCTTGGAAAGCCGTGTTATTCAAAGGATGATCTAGCCACCACCATCGTTTCCTGATTTGAATTGCGTGGAATATTTATGGAGATTACGGAAAAGAGCAATTTCCAACCGTACCCAACAAGACCTTATCCTTGCTGCCATAGAGGAATGGGATAATCTTCCGCAAGAGTATTGGATACCCTGGTATTGAGCATGCTACACCGCCTCCAATGCTGTGGCAGGGCTCATGGAGGCCACACACATTACTGATTACACAGAAGATCGATTTTTGTGGTTTAAGGATTACGTGAGTTTTTGTTTTCATTTCTGTATGACGAAATTTTCTTCTTTTTTTTCACATTGGCTCACCTGCTATCTCTAAGATAAAGTGTTTTTTTTTTGTTTTGTTTGTACTATACACTATTTATAAGATAAACAACGTTGTATTATATTTTTGGTTCAGAAATACAAAATCTTGAAATATGCAAAACTTTTTTTGACCAGTGTAACAATAATAACAATAAAATAATTGCAATACAAAAAAAAAAATTATTTCTACTTTTTTCACGTGACTTTTTTCTTTGTTAATACAATAATTATGAAATTGTAAAGTTTTCTTTAACTTGTCATAAATACAGTGGTGGTGGAATACAGTTGTTAAGCACCGAAGGCAAGTTTCGCTTGAGTGTATTTACATTGTAGTCCAGAAGACAGCACCAATAACAACATTGAACAAAAGAATATAACGTGTGGAATATTATGATAAAATTTCTCAGGACCATCCAAAAATCTTCGAGACCTCGTGAAAAAAACAAAAAACGAACAATCAATTTAATAAAGACGCATTTCCGGTTAATGGATTTTGAATAAAATCTTATTGACAGGGGATATGGGATATACGGAATGTCATATTTATGTTGCCTGCGATTGTTCATTTTTGAGATATATTTTGTATAAATAAATATAGAGACAATTCCGTACATGCTTAAACACACAGATCATTTGGTAAAAAAATATTTTCGTACTCAGGGGACCTCAAAATATGGATTTCTGTTGAAATCTCATTTTCAAAAAATTTAACACGATCGCAATAGTTCCCACTTTCCTGCACTAAGAGAAAGTAAAAATATTTTGAGTAAGGGAAGGGAATAGCTAAGTGGTTAGCGTACTGGACTAGCAACGCGGAGATCACAGGTTCGAGTCCAGCTGTGCTGCCCTTAGTTTTTTTTCTTACTAGGAGCCTCTACAGTTCACTGTCCGGTGATGGACAGTGTTGTTTGTAAGGAGAGAACATAGTTCGGAGGCCGGCAGTGCACTGAGAAGGCTCCGGGCGCCAATGATCTTATAATTGAAATTTAAATGAAATTTACACGCCTTAAAATTAAAAAAACTAAAAAAAAAAATATTTTTAATGGATGCAGAGTCAGTTGTGTTTCAGTGTTACAATTTAAAATCGCAAGATGCTCAAATTTGATATAGTTGTACCATCGCTTCTGATATGGAAAGTTTCAGTTGAAACCCTTTTAAACCCGGAAGTGCATTTTACTGAATAACTTTTTTTTTTCTTTTTTTTTTTTTTTTTAGATTTTCTCAAAAATAGTTTCAACAATGTTCTGAAAACTTCTTTATTTGTAACGTTTCATCTGAGTTCCGGAAATACTGCAGCATTAAACTTTCCTCTAAAGTGTCATGTTACTCAAATGTGGTTCAAATAAATATAATATTGTAGTAAATTTAATGGCATTGTTAAAAATTTCAAATTTTGAAGAAAATCCGTTAACCGGAAGTGTGTCGACTTTACAGATAGTTTTTTTTGTTGAGTTTTTGGATTTTTCTCGCCACATGATATCAAAATTTACTTTAAAATTCTTGAAATATAATTACATAGATACAAAACCTATCTCTTTTATTTGTAAAACCCTCATACAACTTTCTTTTACTTCAATTTTCAAAATTGTAATTGATAAATTTTATAGTTAAGTGTTCGTCGAAAATTGAAAAAAAAAAACTGTTCAGATAAAATGCACTTCCGGTTTTTTACTAATTTTCTTGAAACACGGGAATTTTGGCCATCTATTTATTTCTAATTAATTTTGTTTGGATGGTATTATTGTGTAATCAACTATGATAGCACTTTAGAGAAAAACAACCTCACCTCTCCCCAAAAAGCCCCCTTAAATGACCTTAACTAGGAGAAATGTTTCAAACAAAAAGTTGCAGCTCTTTATAATATGTGTAGTTCACATTCCTAGTTTAAAGAAATTTGTTGGAGCCGTTTTTTTTGAGAAAATACAAGAAAACTGAAAAATACATTTCAGTAAAAGCGCACTTCCGGTTACCCGATTTTTTTTTAAACTCGGAATTTTTAACCACACACATTTAATTCTAATTAATATTATTTAGATGACAGAATTATGTAGTAAAAGAAATAGCACGTTAGAGGAAAACCTAACCCCAACCCTTCCCCAAAAGTGCCCTTAAATGAATTTTTCCTAACGAAATGTTTTAAATAAAAAGTTGTAGATTTTTGTATGTGTAGTTGATATAACAAGTTTGAAGAAAATCATCAGAATTATTTTTGAGAAAATCGTAAGAAGTTAAAAAAAACCATCCAGTAAAGTGATACTTCCGGTTGAGGAATTTTGACCGATGACTATGGTGATACCTCAATGGAATATCAAGTTTAAACTTTCTACGAATTTTCTTTTTTGAGCTATGCTGTTCATGTATGCATTTTCTAAAAGCCACTCTTTTGGACCTCAAAACGGATATTTCCGGTGAAAACTGGATATCGTAAATTTGGCACGATTACAATAATACTTCCTCTTACTAGGAGTAAGAAAAAGTAAAAATTGATTGGAACATTGATTTAATAAGTTAAGAGAAATTTGTGACATTAAGATTATGCTTGATATAGTTGCTGTCTTCAGGGCTACTATGTAATCAGATTCTGGTACTATCTGTTTTTAACCCCTCTATATAATTACTTTCTCTTACTCCTCCTAGTAAGAGGAAGTATTGTAATCGTGTCAAATTTTCGATATTGAGTTTTCACCGGAAATATCCGTTTTGAGGTTCCCTGAGTCTAAAAAAGTGGTTTTTAGCAAATGGTGTCTGTGTGTATGTGAACAGCATAGCTCAAAAACGAAAAACTGTAGAAAGTTGATGCCATGGTTTTGGTATTACCATGGCATCTGACAGTACGTTATCTGTCAAAATTCCTTAACCGGAAGTACCACTTTATTAGATAGTTTTTTTTACTTTTTTGCGTTTTTTCAAAAATGGCTCCGACCATTTTCTTCAACTTGGTATATGAACTACACATACAAAGAGCTACAACTTTTATTTGAAACACTTCTCTGGGAAAATTCATTTAAGGGCAGTTATGTGAGGAGGGGTGGGATTAGGTTTTCATCTAAAGTGCTATTTCAGTTTATTAGACAATTCTGTTATCTAAATAATGTTCATTAGAATTCAATATGTTCTTGAAATTCCGAGTTTGAAAAAAATCGGATAACCGGAAGTGCGTGTTTACATTACCACTTTACTAAATGATTTTTTCACTTTTTCGCGATTTTCTCAAAAATGGCTTCAACGATTTTCTTGAAACTTCGTATATAAACTACGCATACAAAGATCTACAACTTTTATTTAAAACTTTTCTCTGGGAAAATTCATTTAAGGGCAGTTTTAGGGAAGCGGTGGGGTTATGTTTTTCTCTAAAGTGCTACCATAGTTGATTATACAATTCTATCATCCAAACAAAATTAATTAGAAATAAATAGATGGCCAAAATTTGGAGTTTCAAGAAAATTAGTTAATCGGAAGTGCGTTTTTACTGTAGACGAAGTTTTTTCAGTTTTCGATGAATTTCATTAAATTTGATTCACAAACTATAAAATTTGTCAATTATGATTTTGAGAACTGGAGTAAGAGAAAGTTGTGTGAGTGTTTCACACCAGATTTTTTTTTGTTAAGCCAACTAAACATTGGTTACAAATCTCAAGTTACAGAATTGCTCAGTTTATAATGGTTTTATTTAAGTAAGAGAAAGGTTTATTAGCATTTCACACCATGTCTATTTTATTCTGTTTTAAATACGAAATTAAAGAAACCATTCTCCCTGTTCCATCCTTCAACATAGTTTTCCCATTTATTTTTATCAAACTGGCCACTTTGTTAATGTCCACTATTTTGTTTTTTTTATCTCAATGATCATCAACTATTTTATCCGTAACATTTTTTTTCGTTGTATTATTATTCGAATCATTGAATGGACACTATTGAAAATTAAATATTTCTTTGTGAGGAACAGTCAGGCGCTATTAGCGATGAGGTCACGCCATCATCTAAAGATTTCTTTCATATTTCCACGTCTTCTTACAAGCTTTAATTTTTATAGAAATCTATAACGTTTTTCCAATATTGAAGAATCGTGTTTAAAAACTTATGCTAACCGTTAAGAGTAATATCCTGGCAAAAGAGAACTCAAAAATCTGGTATGAAACACATACACAACTTACTCACCCTTACTGCAGTTAACAAAATTGTAATTCAAGTTTCCAACAAAAGTAATAGATCAAATTTAATGAAATATGTCGGTGATTTTATGGAGAAATTTGCAGAAAACTGAAAAAAAAAAACAAATCTGGTGTGAAACACTCACACAACTTTCTCTTACTCCTGTTCTCAAAATTATAATTGACAAATGTTATAGTTTGTGTACCAAATATAACGAAATTCGTCGAAAACTGAAAAAGCTGTTCAGCACAATTCCGGCTTACAATTTTCTGAAAACTTGGAATTTTGGCCATCTATTTATTTCTAATTAATTTTGTTTGGATGATAGAATTGTATAATCAACTATGATACCACTTTAGGGGAAGCTGCAACCCCACCCCTCCCCTAAAACTGTCTTTACATGAATTTTTCCAGAGAAATGTGTTAAATAAAAGATGTAGATCTTTGCATTTTTATTTTGTATACGAAGTTTCAAGAAAATCGCGAAAAAATCATTTAGTAGAGTGTCAAAAAAAACGCACTTCCGGTTATCTAATTTTTGTCAAACTCGGAATTTCAACAACATATTTAATTCTAATTAACATTATTTAGATGACAGAATTGTCTAATAAACTGAAATAGCAGTTAAGATGAAAACCTAACCCCTCCCCTCCCCCAGAAGTGCCCTTAAATGAATTTTCCTGGAGAAATGTTTCAAATAAAAGTTATAGCTCTTTGTATGTGTAGTTGATATAACAAGTTTAAAGAAAATCGTCGGAGCCATTTTTGAAAAAATCGCAAAAACGTAAAAAAAAACTAGTAAAGTGGTACTTCCGGTTGAGGAATTTGACACATAACGCACCGTCCATCCCATGGTGATACCTAAACGAATATCAAGTTTGAACTTTTACGATTTTAGTTTTTGAGCTATGCTGTTCACATATATACATACACACACACAGACACACCACACACAGACCATTTGCTAAAAACCACTTTTTTGGACTGGGGACTCAAAACGGATATTTCCGGTGAAAACTCAATATCGAAAATTTGACACGATTACAATACTTCCTCTTACTAGGAGTAAGAGAAAGTAAAAATCTGGTGAGAAACACTTAAACAACTTTCTGTTACTCCAGTTCTCAGAATTATAATTGACAAATTTTATGGTTTGTATATCAAATTTAATGAAATTGTTGTGGTGGTTAGTTCCGGTTTCATCGACCGGTTTCCGGCGTTCGCCCATCTTCAGGATGCGTTTGTCAGACAGTGTGATAACAAAGACTTGCACAGAGCAAATTTCGTCGAAAACTGAAAAAACTGTTCAGTAAAAAAGGGTTTACTAATTTTCTTGAAACTCGGAATTTTGGCCATCTATTTATTTCTAATTAATTTTGTTTGGATGATAGAATTGTACGTATAATCAACTATGATACCACTTTATAGAAAAACATAATTCCACCCCTCCCTTATAAGTGCCCTTAAATGAATTTTCCCAAAGAAATGTTTTAAATAAAACGTTGTAGATCATTGCATGTTTAGTTTATATAGGAAGTTTCAAGAAAATCTTCAGTGGTGTTTTTGAGAAAATCGCGAAAAAGTGAAAAAAAAAACACAGTTAAGTGGTAAAGTAAACGCACTTCCGGTTATCCGATCTTTTTCAAACTCGGAATATCAACAATACATTTAATTCCAGTTAATTTTATTTAGATAATAGAATTGTCTAATAAACTGAAATATCACTTTAGAGGTCAATCCACCCACCCCCTCCCCAAAAGTGCCCTTAAATGCATTTTTCCAGAAAAATATTTCAAATAAAAATTGTCGATCTTTGTATGTATAGTTTATATCAAGTTTAAAGAAAATAATTGGAGCCATTTTGGAAAAAATTGAAAAAAGTGAAAAAACTATTCAGTAAAGTGGTACTTCCGGTTGAGGAATTTTGACCGCTTACCTACTGTCAGATCCCATGGTGATACCTAAACGAAATATCAGTTCGAACTTCCTGCGATTTTTCGTTTTGAGCTATGCTGTTCATTCATACACACACGCATACACATACATAGACACACACACACATAGACCATTTGCTAAAAACCACTTTTTTTGACTCAGGACCTCAAAACCGGATATTTCCGGTGAAAACTCGATATTGAAAATTTGACACCATTACAATACTTCCTCTTACTAGGAAAAAGAGAAAAGTAAAAAACTGTTCAGTAAAAACATACTTCCGGTTTAACCAATTTCTTCAAACTTGGACTTATGGCAATTTATTTATTTCTAATTAATATTGTTTAGATGATAGAATTGTATAATCAACTGTCTGTGATAGCACATTAAAGAAAAATCTAATTCGATCCCTCTCCCAAAAACCTATTACATGACATTACTCGGAGAATTTTTTCAAATAAAAGTTGTAACTCTTTGTATGTGTAGTCCACATACATTGTTTAAAGAAAATTGTTGAAGCAGTTTTGGGGAAAATAGCAGAAAATAGCTGAAAAAAAAAAATTCAATTTAATTATGTCTGTGACAAACAGTGTTTGTGACAGTGTTTACCTGCATGCAGCCCACAATGGGTATCTGTTGTATGCATCTGTGATTCCACAGCTCGGTACTATGCACTTCGTCAGAACAGTACGCAGTACACTTAAATTACATACACTCTACCCTTTACAGACAAGGACAAACATAGTAAACAAACTAGGATCTCCGTCTCTAGCTAATTGGCGTAAGCCAAGGATTAGCTCAGTGGTAGCGCACTGGACTAGCAACGCTGAGGTTCCGGGTTCGAATCCAGCCTGATGCCCTTAGATTTTCTCTTCTTAGGAGCTTCTACAGCCGGGCTTTGTAGCTAGAGAATATTGCTCGGAGGCCGAAAGTGCACGGAGAATTCTCCTGTGGGCACAATATATCTTTCAGGGCGCAGTGTAATAATCCCTTATAACAATCTTAGATCTTACCTGCATGCAATTGCAAAAAATCTCCTAGGACTTAGGATCGACTGACTCTTGTGCAATAGCTGTTCACAAGAAACCCTATCTAAATCAGAAGTTTTGCTACTACCATCAGCGATGGCTCCTGGCGAACTCTCGCCCAGATCCTTCTGCACTCATCGCCGTGGTCCTCTTATCGTCAAGACAATAATAACCCTCATGAGTTAATCTAGTGGCTAGCGCACTCGGCGAGAATTCTAGGTTAGATTGAAGCATATCTACAACTTTGTGACCAACAAGTTACTAAAGCGGCTTCCCTGGATAGTGAGCTCCGAGTATGCGCTTTACAAACTGTTTACTCGCGTTTCCCGGAGGATACATGGCTGCACATATACACGGATGGTTCCTCGAACCCGGGAAGTGGTGAGATCGGGGCAGGATACTACTCGTGTCTTTTCCAGGGAAGTGTGCCAGTTGGTGTTCCGTTAAGTAACTTTGACGGAGAAGTAGCTGCAATTGAAGGGGCGGCATTAGTACTGGCCAACATGTCTCCTTGTCAAGCCGTCTTTCTTGTGGATTCGTAAGCGGCAATTATTGCCGTTTGCGGAAACGCCCCAACCATGTGCCCGCGTGTTACTCGCTGCACCTTTCTAAAAAAAAAGGTTAGATTCACATGAGGGCAAAGTTGGTGTTGACCCAGCATCGTGAGAAAAAATGGGAATCCTACATTGTTTGTTGCGCACCTAGGTAGCAAAGGTCAGAACTAAACGGTGAGGGAACTGCGGTTTGCCCACCACACTCTCCGCCTGATTGCCTTAGGCTTTACGCTTAGGCTTAAATGAAGAGATGTTTTTTTTTTATTAAACATTGTGGTGGTTGGTTGTAAAAGTGGAGTGTGTAAACTGAATTTGCTCTGTGAAAATCTGTGTTGTCAAACTGTCTGTAAAACGCATCCTGAAGATGGGCGAACGCCCGAAACCGGTCGATGATCACAAAATGAAGCAGGCTACCACGGAAAATGTCTCTGATTTTTATTAATTATTTTGGTCTATTAACAGTTCAACACTTATTGCTATGCATTCGAAATAATACAAATATCTTAAAAAAAAAAAGGATATTGCACCAACAAAAATCAATTTTTAATTATTGTTGGGGTTTTAAGATTTGAATAAACACAAATATACATAATTATTTTTAGGCAATGATATTATCTTTAAAAGATAAATTATATTAAAATAATTATAAGTGCTTTATTTTGAAAGATATTTTAGGAAAAGGCTAGACTGCAAGATTATTTTGTTTCAAATAAACAGCTTTCTGATCTTCCAAGTACATATAGCTCATAATTTATTTATATATTATTACGTTTAAATTTAATATAATATTCTGTTGTATGGCATTATAAATTTAAATCTTAATAATTAAATATTTTTCTCCAATAAATAATAATGCTTACTTACTCTCATTCTTAGTAAAGACGATCGTGTCAAATTTTTTAAATTAGAATTTTCACCATACATACCACATGTTTTGAGGTTTCATCCATCAGCAGGAAACAATGTTTTTAGCGGATAGTCTGTAGGCATGTGTGTTTTACAGAATATCTGAAAAACGATAAATCGCAGGAAACTGAACGTTATTATTCTTGTTCAGATACTGCAACCGCATCAGACACGAAGATTTCGACAAAATTCATCAACCGGAAGTAGGCGATTTTACTGAATGTTTTTTTTTCGCAATATTCTCGAAAACGGCTTCAACGATTTTCTTTAAAATTCGTATACTATCTACACACATAAATATCTAACATTTTTGTTTTAAACATTTCTCTGAGAAAATTGATTTTTTGTGTGTTCTGAGGGAATAGTAGCGTCATGCTTTTCTTTAAAGTATGACCATATAATATAGTAACTATATAATATATGGTTTTACCATCTACATAATATTAATACACATTAGAAATATTGATAGAATTCCAAATTTGAAGAAAATCGGTTAAGCGGAAGTGCGATTTTACAGAATAGGTTTTTGTGATTTTTTTGGAATTTTCTCGAAAACGGTTATAACAATTTTCTTTAAAGTTGTAATGCTTATTGCATAGATAGAAACGTATCACTTTTATCTGAAACGTTTTTATCCGAAAAAGTAGTTTTTAGATGTGTATTGAAAGACTGTCAATTAGTTTAAATTTTAATTTGATTATGCTTTCTTGGTTTCTGACATAGAGTGCTCCATTTTTTTTTTTGAGGGTTCTGAACTGCGACCATTGTTTGAGCTAGCTCATCTACAGCACCCCTCCAGGTTGAACTCCCTAAGGAATCCCAAAATCCTGGAAGGTTCTAGGGTAGTATTTCCTCCTCCCCTATGTGGTCACGGCCCAGACTACTAAATCTTCTCTGCATGACGGCATCACAATCTGTGAGGAGGTGTATCGGAGTTTCCTCCATCTCCCCACAGAATCTGCATGTGCCATTATCTTCTAGGCCAAGCTTCCTCAGGTGTCTCCTGAGTCTGCAATGCCCCGTAAGTAATCCCGTAAGAATACGGATCCTATTCTTACTCAGACTGATGCAGGCTTTCGAACTTTCCTGGTTATAACCACCCAGACAGACCTTGGCCTGTCTCAGTCCCGGGATGGTGTTCCAGAGACGAGCTCTTTTCGCCATCTCCTCCTTCTTGAATTCTTCTAAGAGTACTTGGTCACTGACTCCACAAAAGGGCTCCGGCCCAATGAGACGAGATACAGCGCCTTCTTTTGCCAGGGTGTCGGCTACCTCATTACCTTCCACGCCGAATGTCCCGGCACCCAATAATAGGGTAACTTTATTTCTTCTGCCTAGGTCATTAAGCTTACCTAGGCATTCCATACCATTTTAGAACTGATAACATGAGAACTCAGTGCTTTAATGGCCGCCTGACTATCGGATAGGATAACTATCTCCTGATTCCGATATCCTCTATCAAAGTTCATCTGAACGCACCTTCCAAAAGCGTGAATATCCGCCTGGAAGATGCTAGGAAACCTACCCATGGGTTTCCGAGTGTTTGGTTCTAGGCCCAAACACTCCTAGAGTGCTCCATATAAGATATGCAAGTAAAAATCCACGCCACAATTTTTATGGCCACCCCATTTAATAATTGTAATGTTGCAATTTAAAAAAAAAAATTCTTGAATAAATTGTAATAATTTATGTAACTTAAGTAACAGAAAATCATTTGAGTTTTTTATATCAGATTTTTTTCTTTTTCTTTTTACCTATAAATAGTTCTGGTTGGTTTCGCTGAACTGGAAAGCATAAGAGATATTTTCCGTGATAGCCTGCTTCTTTTTTTTTTGTCATCGACCGGTTTCGGGCGTTCGCCCATCATCAGGACGATGTTTTGTCAAACAGTATAATAATTTAGTCTTGCACAGAGCAAATACAGTTATACACTGTTATTGATACAGAGTATCAACTGTATTTGCTTTCTGCAAGTCTGTGTTATTACACTGTTTGTCTAAAACATCCTGATGATGGGTGAACGCCCGAAAACCGGTCGATGACCACAAAAAAGATGCAAGCTATCATGGAAAATATCTATGTTGCTTTCCAGCTCTGCGGTACCCCAACCACAACAACTATGGGGAGCCAGTGAGGCTAAGTAACTAAACAATTATTAGCAGTGTATCAACTGTATTTGCTCTGTGCAAGTCTGTGTTATTTACATTGTTTGACAAAAAACATCCTGATGATAGGCGAACGCCCGAAAACCGGTCGATGACCAAACCGGTCGATGACCGGGGAAAAAAAAGCAGGCTATCACGGAAAATATCTCTTACTTACTTTGAAGTACAATGACATTTTTACACATTTGGATTGCATTCTATCCAGTAATCTTAAAAATCATTGCAATAGAGTATTTTTTACTTTCTCTTACTCCTAGTAAAAGAGGAAATATTGTAATCGTATTAAATTTTCGATATCGAGTTTTCACCGGAAATATCCGTTTTGAGGTCCCCTGAGTCCAAAAAAGTGGTTTTTAGCAAATGGTCTGTGTATGTGTGTGTGTGTGTGTGTATTGTATGTATGTATGTATGTGAACAGCATAGCTCAAAACGAAAAACCGTAGAAAGTTGAAACTTGATATTCCGTTTAAGTATTGCCGTGGGATCTGACACTACGTTATCTGTAAAAATTTCTCAACCGGAAGTACCACTTTACTAGTTGGATTTTTTACTTTTTTGCGATTTTCTCAAAAATCGCTCCGACGATTTTCTTTAAACTTTAAACATCAACCACGCATACAAAGAGCTACAACTTTTATTAGAAACATTTCTCCGGGAAAATGCACTGAAGGGCACTTTTGGGGGAGGGGTGGGGTTAGGTTTCCATCTAAAGTGCTATTTCAGTTTATTAGACAATTCTGCCATCTAAATAATGTTAATTAGAATTAAATATGTTGTTGAAATTCCGAAGATCCGAAGAATCTACTAACTCGCTACCTAGGTCAGACTAGGGAGGGAGATTCTATATATACATACAGGGGAGCTACATTAAGAGCTACATTAAGCTATATATCGACATCCAGTCATCATTCTAATCAAACATCATTCTCCTATCTAATTATTCAGCCAGTCTGTCTCTCTCTTAGTTATTCTCTCGCTACCTTATTCTCTAACTTCTATTGACACTGTAAAGTCCTTGCAGTTTGTGTTTCTACTCATTATATCAGTGTTTAGCTCATCAACCAGTTTATTTCTTAACATTTAAAGAGATAGATTTAGGAATCACACGATTTTATCGAAAACTGCTCAAATGATTTCCATTTCAAACGAAAGAAAAATCCTTAACTAATAATATGGAGTGATGAAAACCATTCAATAAGTTATTTTATTTAACAAATAATTTAATACATTAAAAGTTTTTGACAAAATTTTCTAAAAACTGTGTGAAACTAATTTTTTATAAACATCTGACATTATGGATCAAAAAAGGCGACAAATATATGTTGGTCCAATGGATAGCCGGCATGTTTAGGTATTATATACAAAAATACTATTGCAGATTCGCTTTCATTTCGTTATACCCGCTGACTTGAGTTATGTAAAAAGTAGGTAGATACTTAACAGAAGGAATTAACTGTAGAAGTACCGCTCTGTCAACTGGGGGGGGGGGGGCTCAATATGACAAATGAGCCGGGTCATTTCTAGGAGCATCTGAACAACTTCGGGTAGAGATGGTAGTAGGTATGCTGTTTAACCTCTCTTGTCTGTTAAGTGCAACAACCAATATACACAGCTTTCTTATATGACCTATAGGACATTAGCCTCACTCACTAAATGGTCATTGTTTGACTTTCACATTGCGTCTTTAAGGTTTTTATATTTAGGTAAATAATAATAACAATTATTATTGTTGGCATACAATATACGGTAACTTCAAAAGAAACTTAAGGGAAAAGTATAAAGAGAAAAGAAACTTAAGAGAAACGTATAAAGTAGAGTGAAAGGAAAAAATTAAAAAAAAAAAAAAAAAAAAATCGCAACTTTCTCTTAATCTAATTAATACAATTTAATCAAGAAATTTTCTTTAAAATTGCAACGTTACAAATATTTAGTTGGGCTGGCCATAAACATGGTGGTGAGGATTTTACTTGAACATCTGAGCTGCTTTATGTGGAGCGCTCTATATCAAAACTTGTGTAAAATTAAATTTAATCTAACTGACAGTCCCCCACTCCCAACACTCCTCTAAATTCAATTAATTCAGAAAAAATCTTTCAAATAAAAGTGAGACATAGTATGGAGCGTTGGTTATACTACGAAGAATTTTAGACTGCAGAATGACTGGAAATGTTAGATATTAGAATGCTTGGCTGACTCAAATTTGAAATTTAGAAAGTATTTGTCATTTCATATTATATTGGAGTGAATCATAAAAAATCACCGATTTTGTTTACTTACACTTTATGCTCTACAGAAAAAAAAACCGTTTATATTTTGTTGAACTTTATCATATTCTTATTTTGCATAAACAAATAGAGAATGAATTTATAAACAAAGTTAACCTGATCGCTTTTACTTTTGTCTTCATCTTGTATTTTTTTAATCAAGATGACATTGAAATTTTAAATATTAGTAATATTACGCCATTGTTGGAAAATAAAGTTTTCAACCGCCGAAACTATTCGTTTAGTGCGGAAACTTGAAGAGGGGATACTCTTTCTGAACGGGCAGTGGGTAGGTGGTTTCAGAAATTTAATACCGGTGACATTAGTCTTGAGAGGATAGCCGGTTCGGAGCGAAAAACATCATTCGATGAAGAAGCTCAGAGGGGTTACTTGGAGGCTAACCCGACCAAAAGTACTCGGGAGTTGGCAGCAGAATTCAAAGTATCCCAATCCAACCGTAAATCGTGGGCTGCATAAGCTTGGGAAAGAGTATCGTTCAGCTAGAGTGGTTCCCCATGAGTTGACCGCTGAACAAGCTCAGCGGCGAGTAGAAATTTGTCAAAATCTTTTGGAAAATCCAAATGACCATCGGTTCATCAAAAGGATTGTCACTTGCGATGAAAAATGGATATATTGACGAAACCCTAAGACCAAGAAACAATGGTTACACTGCAAGCAGCCTGCTCTAACTGTCGCTAAACACGGTCAATTCGACAAAAACAATGCTTTCTGTTTTTTGGAATTATAAAGCGTAATTCATTATGAGTGCATTCCCGAAGGTCAGTCTATTGATTCGGAACTTTATAGCGAGCAGTTAGAAAAAAATGCACGTTACCCAGAGTTAGCTAACAGAAATAAAGTTTTGTTTCAACAAGATAACGCTCGACCACACACTTTTCGTTACAACAAACAAAAAATTTCAGAATTACAAGGGATTGAGCTTCTCCTCCATCCTGCTTATAGTCCGGACCTAGCACCTTCCGATTACCATCTGTTCCGGTCATTGGCGCACAACCTTCAAGGAAAAATCTTTAATTCTCTGGACGAGGTTCAAAATGGAGTTGCGGAATTCTTCCCTTCAAAACCCAAAGAGTGTATTGCGAAGAGGAATTCGGCAGCTAGCCTTGAAATGGAAACAAACCATAGGACACAACGGTGTATATATTCTGAATATTAAAATAAATTGTTTTTAAATTTGCAAGAAAAACGGTCATTTTTTTTTATGACTAAGACCAATATATGTAATTGTATTAGTAGTAAGAGAAAAGTCTATATGAGTCTTTCACAACATATTTTATTAAAGTAGGTTTCGCTCACTCTGGATTTTCAGAATTTCCGAGATTCAAAGATAGTGATTTTTTTACTTCTAGCCAATTTAAGGACTGTCTTGAAAAAAGTTCTCCAATGCCACCAGTAAATATTGATGTATATAAAGGATTCAGAGGATATCCCAGCAAATCCTCCCTTTTAATATTCAGAAGGGAAAAGAAAATTTTGAACCTCTCAAATGCAGACCAAAGATAACAAACATTAAGAGTCAAGTATCAAGTCTCTTTAAGTTCAGTTAGGTATTATGGAAAATTTTATGATAAATTTGGTTGTTAAACTAAAAATAATAATGGACCTTTCTTACTTTTGCTTAAGAAAAATGAAAAAAATAAAGTTGAATTCCTAGAAAATGGAAATAGTATTTTTATATCTTCTTTAAAAGGTTGAATGTTATTTTAACGTTATAAACATCATTCCATGAAATTGAGTCTCTTTAAATAAATTACTTATACTTATATCACAGCTGTATATGTTCATAGTATTGACACAAGTTGGTAGGATCTGACACGGATGAGCACGTATAGCTTTTGTAAAAAAAATTTTCATGTGTGAATGATTTCTTCTCCTTAATTTTTTTATTTTATTTTTTCTTGTTTGAAATAAACGGTAAAACTGTTGCGAGGTTTAAGGTCGTTTAGTTTAGTTTGATAGCTATTATAGAGTCTATCTTTTTGACTAGATACCCCCACGTTTAAAGGTAATTTGTCCATTCTAGATCTGAGTTTAAGATTTGACACTTTATATTTATATATATATAGTCTGTGTGTATGTGTGTGCCGCCGCCGAGTATCTACTCCAGCAACAACGGCCTCCACCTCCACCTCCTCTTCCTCCTCCTCCTCCTCCTCCTCCTCCAGTCTAAGCCGCCTTCGTTGCCCACCCAGGCGTTGGATAATGGCCTTGTAAATTGCCCTAGGGAATTGGTTTCTACTGCTCTTTTCCTCATTCTCCAGTAGTCTGTTCCAACTAACACTTTCTTTCACTTTTTCACTAGCAGTCGTTCACTGACTTCTCTTTTTATCTATCACACCCTCTCATTCTCATTCCCTCGATCTTTTTGTTTCTTTTCGTTCTGGTAGTGTCTCTCTTTCCGATTTGTGTAGACCTCCTATGGACAAGAGGGGTATTGACGAATTGTCGTTCTAGCTGTTCACATCCCAATCTACCTCATACAATTTCTAGGCATTATGCGATGCTTTTTTTTTTTTTTTTTTTTTTAAATAATTATTACATTTTTTTAAACTTGGATCTTGGAATTGTTACTGTTTTTTTGGTTTGGTCTTTAACATTATGCAAGTAATGGAACCCATATATTGTACTGAAATGGGATTGGGGAAGCTTAGGTCACAGTTTTCACAGGTGCGGTTACTATACATCGTAATTAACAGAAATTCGTTGAACCGAAAAAAAAATCACGTAAAACTGGACAAATAAATCAATAATGTCATACACCTGGTTGATGTAATTGTACGAAAATTGAAATAAGCATAATTAAGTCTGTACTTCCTGAGATTATTGGTTTTTAAGTAATTTGTTCAAATAAACAATCACTCCAAAACACATACACACACACTTCCCAAAGAAAATATTATAGTGAACACATTAAACAAAAAACTTAACGGAAGAATTGCGTGCATAGAAGGAGGAAAAACGTTGCAAGATTTCGATGCAGAAATCACTCATCTTGCAACTTTGGACATTCAAAAAAGTGATTTTTTAAAATAATATAAAATGGACTTATTTGGTGGATGGGATTTTTCTGAAATGAAAATTGGTACACGAATAAAATTTTTAAGGCCACAGTCACCGGAGTATGTAACACCAACCTATAGTTGGTATTGAAGATAAGGAAATTGGAAGCCGAGGGCTGGTGAATTAATTGAAAATCATTTGTATGGCTGTGAAATCTATTGCAAAAAAAAAGACAGGCGAGAAAGTTCATTCCAAGGTAATTTTCAGGTGATCGTTGGATCTCGAAAAAGAAGACCATCACCAAAGAAGATTCATGGACGCTGGTAACAAGCTATATATTGGGGCTATAAATGATGCCATGATCCGATAAAATGGAAGAAGTTAGTTCTAAGGAGCTAAGCGGAATTCCCTAAATCTTCCCAGAATTTCCATATTTCAAATTAAACGTAATGCAAATAGATCAATTGTTTGATGGTGATAGAAACGATGTGCCCGCAATTACGTTGAATATTTGAGTGTGCCTTCAGTTATCAGAAGTGATATTTAAAATACAGGAGTGAACCAGTGATTGGGATAAATTGGGTAATTATGAATAATTGCAGGTAATGTAAATAAACTTGAGTCCATTATAATAACACTTGCTGTAAAGTAATGTATAGTTGAGGAAATAATGGATGAAGTAATATGAATGTGGACTTCATATTTTTTTATTTTCTTTATGATGATTGCATTTCCACTGTTTCAAGTTGTAGAAATGCATGAATTTTGAAAAGATACGGCTAGTTTGTGTCCATCAAGATCTTGGTAATTGCAGACATGTTAGCCAATAGTAGTTAGTCCTTAATTTCAATATTTTGTTTTCTCCAGTCCTCAATACAAAATAAAATGGTTAATATAAACCCAAACCAAATGAAAATAAACTTGGCATTCTAACTATAAGCGTACGGGCTTATTACTCACTTTTATTTGGAACATTTTTCTGGGATAATTTTATTTTTTCGGGGCTTTTAGGGTTGCGTTGACCCCAGACATTCTTCTAAGTCTAAATTCCCATTACATTTGGTTCTAAAGTCAAGAGAATTCTGAGGACAATTAAAATATGTTAAAAAAATAGCGAGTTTGGGGAAAAATAGGTTGCCGGAAGTGGTAGTTTTTTGTTTGTTTTTTTTTACAAATGGGTGTTATTTTTTTTTTTCTCGAAAGTATTCGAGAAACCCTTATAATTCTATCACTTTTGTATGAAACTTTTATCCACAAAAATTGTTTTGTTAAGGGTGTTCTTTGAAAGCTTTTCTCTAAAGTGCCATTTCAACCAAAATTTACGTTCTACCATTTAAATTAACATAAAATGTATTAAAATAGTTCCGGAAAAATTGATTTTAGTTAGTGTTTATTTTAGGATCTATGAATTAAAATTAATTCTAAACTGTCATTTACATTTTTTTTTCTTTGGAGAATATTGATAGGAACGCTGCCTGGAAGAAGAAATAAGAACATTAATGCACTTATATACTTCAATATAATGCATTAAATTTGCCTGTATATATATATATATATGTATATGTATTGTTTGGTCATAGTGAGTGAATGTGACACTGGTTTGGATTGATAGTCCCATGTCGTTGCCAAGGTGACCATCACTTCGGTATGAATCAAGAAGAAAATAGATATATATACCACCGTGCTACAAACATTATCCATCATTCTTGCTTCTAAGTAAAGTGTCCTTTTTTAATGCTGATTATTATTTTCTGTTTACTGGTATGAGAAGGATGTATTGCTATCGTGTCAAATTTTCGATATTAAGCTTTTATACTTTGTTTTACTTTGCTTATAATTCTTTGAATAAAGAATGAATAACTAAAAAAAAAAATTCAACTCTGGTTTAAAGTACTCATACCTTTTTCTCTTACTGAAATTAATTCAGTTTAATTAAAACAAATTTTTTTTGATATAACAATGTTTGTAAACGTTTAATTGGGCTTGCCATAAATATAAAGGTGTAATGTTTTGTCCACAGCGGTAGACAAAGTTGCTCAACTGTCTATAAAAATTCGAGAATATTATCCATAGATTGTTGGGAACAAGTTGCAAAACAATTTCTAGATTTTGTCACGCGTCCACACCTGTATACAATGTCTCGGATCACTATTGGAATATTCTTCGTAATGGCCAGAGACCATTACGACTGCTGTGGGTTGATAGCCACTTCGGTTATTATTTTTGAAAGTAAAATCAGAAAAAGGAGACGTTTAATGGACACGGCAGTTTTTTAACAGAGGAATCTGCATTCGGTAATAATCTCTTGGATAAATTTGAGATTGGGAGATGCCCATGGAATTCCGAAAGCCTAATGTAGTTTTTTGTTTATAGGACACGTCCAGACTACGAAATGTTGCGTAACAAGTAGCCAAGTTTTCCGTTCGAAATGGGAGACCTATAGTCATGAGCTTTTTTGTCTATAGAGATTTGCAGTACACCCAAATTGTTCTGTGACTGTCTATCGACAATCGCAGAACTTTGTTCATAGACATAGTTGCGCGATTTTATCTGCCGGTGTGGACAAGGCATTAGGCTTGTGAATCAGTCACCAGTCGCCAGAAAACGGAGCGTGACTGCCAACTTGAAGGGAAACTGGGATGGTTTCCCAGAAATTCGTGTGGTGCTTGGCCAGAAGTAAAGCTTCGAAATCACTGGGAGGGGTTAACCGGGTGAAATTTCGGAATTCCATGGCATCTTCCAATCACAGTTTATCCAAGACATTATTACCGAATGCAGATCCCTCTGTTAAAAAACTACTGTGACCATTAACGTCTCCTTTTTCTGATTTTATTTGCAAAAAATAATAACCGAAGTGGGTATCAATCCATAGCAGCGTATTAGCACCGGCCATTACGAAGAATATTCCAATACTGACCCGCATCATAAAGTCTACAAATTGTTTTGCAACTTGTTCCCAACAATCTATGGACAATCTTATTGTCGAATTTTTATAGACAGTTGCACAATTTTGTCTATCGCTGTGAACAAAGCATAAGGAGTAAAAACAGTGTGTCCTGTGATTGAAGGTTCACAGCTTAAGGACGTAATGTATTGAAATTATGAGTAAAAAAATGTTCTAATATGCAGAGGTCTGAAAATGCTTCCTAATTGAAGTACAAATCATTGAAAGGTGGACAGCTGAATTTAATAAAATAATTTGTTTTTAAATACCCCAAGAACAACTGTAAAATCAATTGATTCGGAAAAAATAGTTCAAAATAGAAATATGTCCGTTCATATCTATGCAGTTAGTAATCCAAGTTTTAAGAAAATCAATAATGTTGTATTGGTATCGTTTTATGGATACCGGAAGTCGAAGTGAGGAGTAAGTGTTGTTAGTTAAAGAGATTAGAGAAATGGTATTCGAAATACGAACTACTGATTTATGAAAATAAACTATATTTTAACAAATAATTTAAAGTGTATTGAAATAGAAAAACTAAGATGCACAATTGTAAATGAATATAAGAATTATGAAATGAATATAAATTATTAAAGAAGTAGTGTTAAAACCTTAAATAGGGACGCGCTCGCGATATGTGATGGTGCTGCTGATCTGGAACTGATGTGAACTTCCTTCTTACTGGCACTTAACTGATTGATAACTCGAACTTAACTGATCGATAACTCGAACTTAACTGATGGATGACCCGTACTTAACTGATTTGGAACTCCAGTGGGGCGACGTTTATATTTGCATCATTCACACATCGGCTGATGTGTAAGTACGTGCCACACTAAGACATCTCTCGTAGTATATTGACCCTAGGGGAGGTCGGTAGTTAACAAAGGCTGTTTTGGCCGGGGTGGCGACGCTTTGTTAACAGATGGTGGCCAGGTGGCCTCTTGAGTGTACATTGACCCTTGTATGAAGGAAATACAAAAAGGGTTTTGCGGCGGTTCTCTTGACTGTATATTGACCCCTGTTTGAAAGGGTTTTGCGGCGGTTCTCTTGACTGTATATTGACCCCTGTTTGAAAGGGTTTTGCCGCGGTTCTTGACCTGCAGATAGCGGCTGGCTGGATCCTTTTCCAAATTACAACCACTAGTTATAATTTTTAGATTTATTTAAAAATTATATCTTCTTTCTTCTTCTTGCCATCACATCACAATGTCAAAGTGACATTTTCCAGAATCTCAAAAAAATTAATTAAAAAAATTATATTTTGTAAAGTCATACTTCCGGTTAACTAATTTTCTATAAAATTAGAATTATAGCGATTCTCCCAATAGGTGGTATAATCATATATTGTACTTAAATGGCACTTTAGAGGAAAGCGTAAGGTTGCTGCAGAATTTCTCAAAAATCAAAATTGTTTCAAATAAAAAATGATAGCATTTATTTATTTATTTATTTATGTAGATAGTATAAATAAGAAGTTAAAGAAAACTTTGCTTAATCCATTTTCAAGTGTGAAGTATCAAATAGGTACCCTAGTTCATGATTATTCATTTTTATTATTTTTGATTATTCATTTCGAGAATTTGTTCTCTCTCTCTCTCTCTCTCTCACACACACACACACAAATACACATAGAAAGAAAGAGCATGAGAAAATATTTTTGTATTCAGCATGACTTTCAAAACATATAAAAATACTTATCAGCAACAAATTTTTATAAAAAAAAAATCTGGTGTGAAACACTCGCACAACTTTCTCTTACTCCAGTTCTCAAAATGATAATTGACAAATTTTATAGTTTGTGTACCAAATTTAATGAAATTCGTCGAAAACTGAAAAAACTGTTCAGTAAAAGCGCACTTCCGGTTTACTAAATTTTCTTGAAACTCGGAATTTCAGCCATCTATTTATTTCTAACTAATTATGCATGATAGAATTGTATAATGAACTAGGATACCACTTTGATGAAAATCTAACCCTACCCCACCCCTAAAAGTGCTCTTAAAAGAAATTTCCCAGAGAAATGTTTTAGATAGAAGTTGTAGATCTTTGCATGTTTAGTTTATATGCGAAGTTTCAAAAAAATCGTCAGACCATTTTTGAGAAAATTGCGAATAAGTGAATAAATCATTTAGTAAAGTGGTGTAAATGTAAACGCACTTCCGGTTATCCGATTTATTTCAAAACTCAGAAAGTTCAACAAACGATTTAATTCTAATTAACATTATTTAGATGGCAGAATTGTTAATATAAAACTGAAATAGCAGTTTAGATGGAACATACCCCACCCCCCCTAAAAGTGCCCTTCAATGCATTTTCCCGGAGAAATGTTTCTTATAAAAGTTGTAGCTTTTTGTATGTGTGGTTGATTTTTCGAGTTTAAAGAAAATCGTCGGAGCCATTTTTGAGAAAATCGCAAAAAACTAAAAAATCAAACTAGTAAAGTGGTACTCCCGGTTGAGGAATTTTTACAGATAACGTACAGTCAGATCCCATGGTGACCTCTAAACGGAATATCAAATTTCAACTTTCTACGATTTTTCGTTTTTGAGCTATGCTGTTCACATACATACATACATACACACACACACACACACACACACACATACACAGACCATTTGCTAAAACCACTTTTTTGTACTCAGGGGACCTCAAAACGGATATTTCCGGTGAAAACTCGATATCGAAAATTTGACACGATTACAATACTTCCTCTTACTAGGAGTAAGAGAAAGTAAAAAAAAAAAAAAAAATGCACTTAAAATAGCGTGATTTTTTTTTTCATTCACATAACCATTTCAAATGAAGTGTTGAATTAGTAATTAATTTAACTTTAATGAGTTAAAAGTTTTCAATGAAAACATTAAAGTCTTAGAACTTTTAAAATGAAATATTACATGGTTGATGAGTGTACCAGCGGGTGGTCTGTTTGTTTTCCACGCGTCAGCAGAGTTTGTAAATACACAGTTTAGTTCACATGCCCTCCATCACCCCCCACCCCCGTATATATAACTACGTAAAGGTCGTACTCTCCACTGTTGGTCATTCCCATTTCACTTACTCTCTATCTTTATTTTATTTTATTTTATTTATAATGACCAGCCGTGTACCGACCGGAAGAAAGCTGTTAAAGTGTTGTCCACGCACGGGGACCTCACAGGGAGGGCATCTAGCCGGAACCGCTGGAACTGATGATGATCGTCCATCCTTCTGAGGTTATAGAAACAACCTTGTTAACTTCATATAGATCACGTCGTAATCAGGCCGAAACTTCAAAAGACTGCTACTACTACAACCCCGTACAAACTTTCATGACCGACCACTTTCCTTGTTAGTCTCACAATTCTAGTCATGGTAGTTTTATTATTGTTATTTAATGTTCACCATTTTATTTTCTTTCTGCTTTAGTTTTATGTCGTCCAATTAATGAAAATAATTCGATTTTTTTTTACTTTCTCTTACCACCTGATAAGAGAAGGAATATTTTAATCGTGTCAAATTTTCGATATCGAGTTTTCACCGGAAATATCCGTTTTGAGGTCCCCTTAGTCCAAAAAAGTGGTTTTTAGCAAAAGGTATATATATATATGTGTATGTGATCAGCATAGCTCAAAAACGAAAAACCGTAGAAATATTGAAACTTGATTATTCCGTTTAGGTATCACCATGGAATCTGACAGTACGTTAACTGTCAAAATTCCGCAACCGGAAGTACCACTTTACTAGTAAGTTTTTTTTTCTTTTTTGCAATTTTCTCAAAAATGGCTTCAACGATTTTTCTTTTAAACTTAGTATATCAACTACACATACAAAGAGCTACAATTTATTTGAAACATTTCTCCGAAAAAAAAATTCATTTAAGGGCAATTTTGGGGGTGGGGTGTGGGGATTAGGTTTTCATCTAAAATGCTATTTCAGTTTATTAAACAATTCTATCATCTAAATAATGTTAATAAGAATTCACTATGTTGTTGAAATTCCGAGTTTGAAAAAAAAAAAAATCGGATGACCGGAAGGGCGTTTATTTTACCACTTTACTAAATAATTTTTTCACTTTTTTGCGATTTTTCTAAAAAATGGTCCCAACAATTTACTTGAAACTTCCTAAATAAACTACACATACAAAGAGCTACAACTTTTATTTAAAACATTTCTTAGGGAAAATTCATTTAAAGGCACTTTTAGCGGGAGGGGTGGGGAGGTTATGTTTTTCTCTAAAGTGCTATCATAGTTGATTATACAATTCCTATCATCCAAACAAAATTTAATTAGAAATAAATAGATGGCCAAAATTCCCGAGTTTCAAGAAAATTAATAAACCGGAAGTGCGCTTTTATTGAACAGTTTTTTTTTTTTTTTTTTCGACGAATTTTCATTAAATTTGGTATAAACTATAAAATTGTCAATTGTAATTTTGAGAAGTGGAGTAAGAGAAAGTTGTGTGAGTGTTTCACACCAGATTTTTTTTTTTTTTTGTTAAATTATTATAAATTGTTTATAGTAATTAGATCCTGTTTTTTTTAATAAATAAAAAAAAATATTGACTTTCTCTTAATACAATTTCATACCAATTACCTAATTTTCTTTGAAGTTATAATTTGTAGTAAATGTTTAATTGTCTTCAGTGTCTTACGTCAATGGAGAGACTAAAATTAATAAATTGACTGTTTTGAGGAAAATATGATCTCTCAGCACCCCTAGATCTAGCCTAAAATCAATTTTCATAGGAAAATGTTTAAAAAAAAAAACAGGAAAACATTATATAGAAGTCTTTATGGAGAAAGTCGCAAAACACTGAAAGAATTTTTCAATAAGGTTCCACTTCAGGGTGAATCCGATATTCTTACAAATCGGATTTTAGGCATTACATTTAATCATAATTAATATAATATAATCTAGATGAGAAAATCTGGTGTGAAACACTCACCCAACTATCACGTACTCCAGTTTTCAACATTGAAATTGACAAATTTTATAGGAAGTTTGTACCAAATTTAATGAAATTCGTCGGAGTTCGCCGAAAACTAAAAAAAAAAAAAACTGTTCAGTAAAAGCGCACTTCCGGTTTATAAATTTTCTTGAAACTCGGGTATTTTGACCATCTATTTATTTCTAATTAATTTTTTTTTGGATGGTAGAATTGTATAATTAACTATGATAGTACATTAAGTGAAAAACATAACCTAAACATAACCCTTCCCCTAAAAGTACCCTTAAATGAATTATCCCAGAGAAATGTTTTATATAAAGGTTGTAGACCTTTGTAACTTTTTCGGATTCAGAACAACTCAAAATGTGTTTTTTTTTTTTTTTTTAGTGAAAATTAGATATCGAAAATTTCACACGATCATAATAATTACTCCCCAGGAAGTAAGGGGACAGTAAAAAAAATCTGCTGTGAAACACTCAACAATCTTCTCTTACTCCAGTTCTTAAAATTGTAATTGACTAATTACAGTTAGTATATAAAATTTAATGAAATTCGTCGAATACTGAAAAAAAAAAACTGATCTGTAAAAGCGCTTCCGGTTTATAAATTTTCTTGAAACTCGCGAATTTCGGCCATCTATTTATTTCTAATTAATTTTTTTTTGGATGGTAGAATTATGTAATCAACTATGATAGCACTTTAAATGAAAAACATAACCCCACCCCTCCCCCTAAAAGTGCCCTTAAATGAATTTTCCCAGAGAAATGTTTTAAATAAAACCTGTACATCTGAAACCTGAAGTTTCAAGAAAATCGTCGGAGCCATTTTTAAGAAAATCGCGAAAAAGTGAAAAAAAAAAAATTATTTAGTTAAGTGGTAAAGTAAACGCATTTCTGGTCATCCGTTTTTTTTTTCAAACTCGGAATTTCAACAACATATTTAATTCTAATTAATATTATTTACATAACAGAACTGTCTAATAAACTGAAATAGCACTTTAGATGAAAACATAACCCCATCCCTCCCCCAAAAGTGCCTTTAAATGAATTTTCCCAGAAAAAGTTTCAAATAAAAGTTGTAGCTCTTTGTATGTTTACTTGATATACGAAGTTTGTAGAAAATCGTCGGTGCCATTTTTGAGAAAATCGCAAAAAAGTAAAAAAAAAAAAAAAGTTAGTAAAGTGGTACTTCCGGTTGAGGAATTTTCACAGATGACTCACTGTTGGATTTTATGGTGATACCCAAACGAAATATCAAGTTTGAACTTTCTGAGATTCTTCGTTTTCCAGCTATGCTGTTCACATACATATACATACATACGTACACATACACAAAACCACTTTTTTGGACTCAGGGGACCTCAAAAATGGATATTTCCGGTGAAAACTAGATATCGAAGATTTGACACGAGTACAATATTTCCTCTTGCTAGGAATAAGAGAAAGTAAAAATGTAATAATTTGATGAATTAACTAAATAAGGTTTAACTAAATTAAATTTTCAAAATTAATTTAACAGTGTACAAATACAAGTTATTTTTCGAATGAAGCAAAAATTTATCTAATTTATTTACAAATTATTTATACAAATTTATGTTTAATTTGAGCAATAAAAGAAAGGCCCTTCAATACAGTTTACATCTCCGCCATCTATCGATAAGAAATGGAATTAATTATATAGAAGAATTTATTAAACTGACTAGTGTAGCGCATTATTGTTAGATACAGGTTTCAATATTTATAATTTATTATTCTAAAAGGAATTTCTAATTATGTCAATGAACTGATGTTTTCCAACCTTTGTTAAAAAAATAAAAAAAAAATATGATACAGCTAGTCTGGTTTGGTTGGTTACTTCTCAGATACTGAAAGATACTGACAGATACTTCTCAGATACTGATATAATTTATTTTGATGGCAGATTATATTGTAGTTAGTAAATATTAATTACTATCTGAAACTTATTTAATATAATTTGATCAAATCAATGGCGAAATAAAAGAGTTGAATTTTTATATTATTTTGTAGTTTTTGGTCTATCAAGGACACATTTTTGACTACTTAGTGGTAATAATTAATTATAAGGTTGATAATGGTTTTAAACCTTGAACCAATAATTTGTGGCAGAGAGAGTATTTTCAGTTTGAGGAAGCTGGGGAGGGAGTCCAGATAGAAAAGTTGCGGGAGCCCTATAAAGTCTCGCATCCTGTGACAAAGGAACTTTTCTAATTAAACCCAATTAAGTGAAAAGTTAACCCTCCCCTTGGTTTTCGCGAGTAAGGAGGGGATTTTACCCTCTGTCTACTTTATCCCCTTTCCTTTCCTTTTCTCTCAGGCAGCTAGAGAGCAGTCCTGAGAGAAAAAGAGCAGACGAACGGTACAGTGAGCGGCCTAGAGAGAGACGGAGAAAAGATCTTTGTGGAAGATCACGGAATAAGGGCATACTTGTATAAAGAGGGTTATTGTAACACTGGCTAAAACAATAAACTACTACGGATTAAGCTCACAACTCTTTCCTTATTTTGCTCTACCACCACTTTTTAGCGACCGTTTCAAACGTCAGAGAAGCTAAAAACGTGTCAACAGAATTAGTAAAGCAAAAGAGAGTGGAGTACGAGACAGTGAGAGATATAGGGGGAAAAGAGTGGGTAAGTAAGGGGGGGGGTATAACCTTATTGAAATCACAATTGATAACCAAGCCAGCTTTCCGTTAGAGATTAATGATATCTGGTTGGGCTTTTACAAAGCCGGCTGCTTTGAACCATCTGATGTATAATGTATAAGTTGGGTCTCCCAACGTAGTATACGGCAACGTCTGTTAATTTTATATATACATGTATACATACACATAAGATAACGCCTCCCTTGCAGGCATATCTTCTGCAATCAAATCAAAACCTTCACCTTTATGTTGTCTTGAAAAATCTACAATAATGACTTGCTTTCTGTGAATGTTGAGATTTCTAATTTTTAGCGGGAAAAAACTGAATTCTATTCTCGTTAAAATAATGTAGCCTAAAGATGTTTATCTCAAAGTGTAATTATCTTCATAATTGTTAAATAAGGAATGCAATTTTTCTAATTCAAAATGCACAAGAAACTTCAAAATTTTTTGAATACAATAAACACAGATTTAGAAAAAATTTGGCGTATTCTGTTAACGGCATATGCAAAGAACAGAAATTACTTTTATGGACAACGGAATTTCTAAGATCACAACTTATTTTACCAAGTCTTGCTGCATTCGATCAGCGATTCTCAATAAGATTGCCTGTTAATAATTGTTAACTTCGACTTAAATTTGTTTAGATTATTACTGGACATAATTAAACTTATTTTAAATTTACATATATTAAAACACAGCTAAAATTGGAATTTTTTATTCAGTTATCAGTCTTTAATATTATATGTGTTGCTGGAAGAACCTAAGCTTTTTTTTTATTTTATTTGGACTTCACAATCTACATAAATAAATATAATGAATGAATATGATGATGTGTGATGATGAATGACGTGATTGGCTGGAGAAGAGAAGCCACCCAGCGGTAACACTCTCACAGGAATTACTTCCTTATTGCTGGAGGTGATCACGGGGCCAACAGCGGCTCAGTCGACGGGGTGGATTATCTGGTATAGTTGTGGAGGTGAGACTTTAAACAAGAGGATTACAGTTGAGAGCAAGAGAGTCATAGAATTTTTTATATTTAGTTTTGACGGCTTCAGATACATACGGGATTTTGGGATCGTTGTGAGGGTAGAGTTAGAGACGTAGAATGAAGCATCTGTTATCTGACGGAGAATTTTTGACTGAAAAGACTGAATTTTCTGGGAATTTGAGCGCTTGGTTGAACCCCACAGTTCAAGTCCGTAAGTCCACATCGGTTTGAGTATACAGTTATTATATTAGTCGTTTGTGTTCAAGAGGTAGTTTCGATCGTCTTCCTATTAGTCTGAGTAGTAACTTATTCCGTTTGTTAAGTTCCAGTCTTTTTAGTTTCGTATGTGGATTCCATGTTAGTCTTTTGTCGATGTATGTACAACCCAAGGTAGCGAACTAAGTTTGCAGGAGAGAGTGGTATTGAGTTGAAGGTTACTGAAGGACAGGAGGCACGACGCAGAGTAAAGGTGATTTGTTGACATTTTTGTGGGTTGAGTTTAATCCGCCATTTTTTTGGCCCAAGATTCTATTTTATTTAAATGAGTCTGAAAGAGATGGGATCAGAGCTGGATGCAAGGATGGCGTTGTCAGAACCTAAACTAAAAACAATAACTAAAAGGAAGGGAAGGAATTAGCTAAAGTGGTAGCACGTTGGGCTGGCAACGCGGAGGTCCCGAGTTTGAGTCCAACGTGCTGCCCTTAGATTTTTCTCTTCCTAGAAGCCTCAGAGCAGGGGTCGGCAACCTTTTTAGGCCGCGGGTCAAAATCAACCAAAATGTGAGTATTAAAGAGGCGTTTGGGTCAGAGATATTTTCTTATTAAAACAGTCTTTTAGAAAATAATAAGATATATTTTATTAAGATAACAATTACAAACATAGTTGAATGAACTTTATTTATAAACGTTCTCTTCGATATAAATGGCTTCCCTGATGTTGAAGTTATGACTTCAATTTAGTCTAGTCTGGTTTATAGACATAGTCGTTTTAAGACGAATATGTAATGACATGGAAAGTCATACCAATGTCAAAGTGGTTCCAGCCAGCTGCTATCTTAACAAAGGATGGCAGTAATAAAAGAGCAATTTATAACCAGCGACCTAGCAGGCCGCCATCTTCAAGACAATGCCGGCCAAACAATAACAAAGCCCTTTTCAAACTTTACATCAAAGCAAGCACCGATAAGGTTGGCCACTGACCTAAATAAGGTCAACGATACTACGAAGCTCGCACAAGGTCGCACACTAGGACAGATGTCTTGGTGTGAGTGTGGCTAACGCCGATATATAAACTCTATCATATACAACGAGACATCATTATATCATATACGACGATACGAGCACGTCCATATACATGAGCAGCAGTTTACGCGACTATACACAGTTTCATTTAAACTTATTATCTTTTAGTAGTGCATCTTAGTTCGTTTATTTGATCGTTCTAATTTATTACTTATTTATCTTCTATTTATTCCTAAGTATTTTGCTAGTTATTAGTTACCATTTATACGTTAAAATTATTGCTAAAATACAGTTTATTTTTATAAAATCCGTATTAATAATTCGATGCCCTAACTTCCAAAATCTCTCAACTAACTTCCGCCCTCTTCAAGACATCTACTACATCAGGAATCACATCAAACGATTCCACTACAAATACAAGCATCTGAATTTTCGGTAGTTAACCTGTTCCTGTTCTTGCTTAATGTAAATTTCATTTGTGAAAATGTTTGCTCACATTTATAAGTTGAACCGAATGTGGACAAAATGGTAAAGCCAATTTTTTTTCAAAGATGAAAACTTCGTAGGAAGTGACGCCCAACTTGTTGATATCATGAGAAGATAATTATCTTCTGTTTTTTCCAAATCTTTCCGCAGTTTCTTGAATTTATCCGTCCATAACATTGAACTTTTAAAATCAATCATTTCTAAACTAGTATTATCAATTTTTAGATATTGAAAATACTGTAAATTTAAAACATTTTCTTCTATTTCCTCAGGCTTTATTATAAATGTAAACATTTCTCCATGCTTCTTAAAACTTTGAAACCGACTTTCATATTCACTTTTAATGACGAAAATCCAACTTTCGTACATATTTAGATTGCTTTCATCGATATTTTCTTTTTCATGTTCCCTTTTTAACAAGGGAAAGAAATGAAATTTTTTAGTTTTCATGTCAGTTTCCAAATAATATCAATTTTGAAGTAAAACTCTTCCATTCCTCATACATTTTCAAAATTGTGTGGTTTTTCCTACGTAAGTTGAAATTATTATAATGGTTCATTATGTCTGTTAAGAACAAAAGCCTTAAAAAACCATTGTTAATCATTGAGTTCGAGATCATTTTCATCGATTCGTGTAGAAATATTTGTATATCATCAAAACACTCTACAAATCTATTAAGGACTTTGCCTCGACTTAACCAACGTATTTCAGAATGTACCAACAAATCTCCATATTTCGATTCAATTTCCTCCAAAAAAGCTTTAAAGCGCCTGTGTATTAATGCTGATCGCGCTATTATCATGTTTACGATGTTAATAACCTTTTCCAGTACATGCTTAAATTGTTGCGTAGATGCCTTTGCAAATAAATTTTCTTCATGTATGATACAATGAAACGATAAAAGTGAGTGGCCAAGTTCATTTTCCATTAGTTTTGCAAATCTAACAGTTTTTCGTCTCATACTTGGAGCACCATCAGTTGTTATGGAAAACAATTTACTTTTTAAGTCCAATACTTGCCCATTTTTGAAATTTGTAAACTCTTGTACTTGAGAAAATTATCAGTGCCTTTGGTTCGTGTCATTCATTGAAACAAGAACGCATAGTTTCTTCATTGACATTCAAGCTATTTATTGATGCAAATCTAATAATTATTGCAAGCCTACCAATACTATTTATATCGGTAGTTTCATCAACTGCAATGCTAATTATGTCACAAGATAACAAATCATTTTTGACCTGTTCATCAATATTTTTGGCCATATCTTCAACACAACGCTGGACTATTCTAGCTGACAATGGCATTTCTTTGATTCTCTCAATTATTTGTTTTTTATTTGCAAAGTCATTAAATAAGTGTTTGGGACAATATTTATGAATGCGTTTTTCAAAAATTCCGCCGTCTGTAAATGGTTTTCCGTTGGTACCAATGCTAAGAGCTGCAACAAAGCTGGCAGATGTAGCATGATCGTTGCTGGTAACAAAATTCTTTAAGAATTTATTTTGTTGTCCAAAATTTAATACACGTTTAGCAATGTATTCAGATTTATCTTCATTTGCCATTTCACTCACATCTTTATGTTTGGAAGAAAAAGTGTCGCTCAATATTGTGTAGTCCTGGCGGCAATTATATCTGTACATAAAGTACATATCAATTTGTCACCATTTTCGATACACCCATATTTTTCTGTCCACACATCTTGAAATAATCTCTTTTTTGCTTTTTGTTTGTTCATGGTCATTTTTTTTAAATAATAATATTTATTTCAGTAGGTAATAATTATTTAGCTGCGTAACTATAATTGCGTCATTATTCTTGTGCTATAAACACACAACTGAGAGAACGACACGTCCAATAATGGTAAAATTTGTTCGGACAATGTCGCTGTATTCCGCCTACTATCATTACTGCAACTTTGTAATCAACATGGATCTTATATACCTACATAAACACTTTTTTTTTTCCTTTTTTTTAATGCCTATTTTTTCAGGCGGGCTTAACGTCCAACTACCAAATTAGGTATCGTGGACGGGGGCGGAAGCACCTACTTTACTATTAACATTTTTTTAAACAAATATAAAATTTAGTTATACGCTGGACTCGAACTGGGGTCCTCCCACTTACAAGTCCATGCTCATAACCAATACACCAACACCCGCCCCAGACTGTCTGCATAAACACTTATATAACATCCATAGTAATCGAACTAAAAATGTTGTTCTTAGTATCTATTTTCAATTTTTTTTTTATTCTCAAAATGTTTGTTTCATATTTATGTTTTATAGTTTATTTTTATATATTATACTTTATTTTCGAAACTAAAGTGGGTAACTTGAAATTATCAAATGGGTCATTCGGTGACCCGCGGGTCATAGGTTGCCGACCGCTGCTCTAGAGTTCACTGTCCAGTGATGAGCAATGTAACGAGAAAACTCTACCCGGGCGCCGGCAATGCACTGAGAAGACTTGGCCGCCAGTTACCATAGATGCTGAAGCGCCTTAAATTAAAAAAAAAAAAAAAAAAAAAAAATACTGAATGAAGAACACTCCTAAAAATCTACTTACATGAAAATATTCCAAACAAATATGATACGTCTACCTACATGTAGTTTGAATATACCCAAGTTCCAAAGAGTCCAAACTGTAGGTGTCTTTCAGTCAAATCATGCTACCAGTACATAGATTTTCTTTAAACTTTGAATTTTTGGCAACAATTTCATTCTTATTAATATTGTATAGATGACAGAATCATGTACGGAAATGGCACTTTAAAAGAAACCTTAACGTAGGATCGCCTCCAAAAGCCTTCTGTTATGAATTTGGTCCAAATCTTGTTTTGGATAAAAGTTGTAGTTCTTTATTTTGTGTAGTTGATAAAAAATTGTTAAAAGGAAATTGTTAGTGGCATAATCGAGAAATTTGCAAAAAACTAAAAGAAATAATTTTGTAGGATTGTACTTCCGGTTGATCTTCTGACCAAAAACTTATTTACAGGTATACTGGTAGAACTTATACGAAGAACTTATACAAAGTTTGAACATTCTGCAATTTTTGAGTTATGTGATCCCTCTTTCACTCTCTCTCTCTCTCATACACATACACACACACACACACACACACAAACCAATTTCTAAAAACTCCATTTTCGGACTTAGGGGATCTCGTTGCTTGTAGTTTCCGGTGAAAACACGATTTTGAAAAATTGTCACTCGGCAAATTTGAATATGGCGACGTATAAATAAACTCTTTCAAAGTTTAGTTGGAAGCGAATGATCCAAACTCTTCAAAGTTAATTTGGCGATTAATGCTGAATCCTCAGATTTTCGTCTCATTATTTACAGTTACTCCTACGTTTAAAACAGCTTCTCGGGAGAGATTGGCTGCGAAATTGAAGCTTATTTGCCAATACATTGTAGTGGGCGTGACAGGGAAGAAGGTAATGTAAAATTGATGTGAGCTTGGAAGCTCAATGGTGACGCTTCGTCGTGGCTTTTGTAAGTAGCGTATTTGATGTACAAGTCCTCATGCGTTGGTCTAATGGTTAGCACTAGACTTTGGTGCCAGAATTCAGGGTTCGATTCCCGTGACACCACAATCGGTGTTGATCCAGCTTCGTGGAAAAAAGTGGGAAGCTACAGTTGGTAGCGCCCTAGATAGCAAAGGCCGGAACTGCGGCGTGCTTACCACACTATTCATATCGCCGTCTGGCAGCTTTGGCCCTTCATGGGATGTTGCGGCATAGGTTTCTTTTACTTATTTGATATACAAAGTTTAATAAAAATCATTAAGAGTCCTTTTCGACAAAATCGCAAAAACTCTGCGATTTTTTAACTTTTTGGTTCATTCGCATATACATATAAACGCTAAAAGTATTTGTTCGCATTCAGAACATGTATTTCCAGGAGAAACTCAATAAACAATCTGATATTATCGGTTGATCATTTAAAAATACCATTTTAATGCTATTTCTTTAAAAAAGTATTATTGCATTTTCAAATTGTATCAGCTCAATTTTTAATTCATTTCTAAACTCAAAAATATCATAATTCGTTCAATTACTTATATAGTTAAGATTTTCTATAAACCATGAATATTTCAAAAATGAACAGATTTGTATCTAATGATTTTTTTTTTTATTTAAGGTTTATGTTTATAAATTTTATTTTGAATCAAAGAATAAATAAAAAAAAAACTTGACATGTGAAACTATGTTTATTACTGATATATTATATAAACAAAGATTTACAGTTATAAAAAGGGCTTAGGGAATATACATAAAAATCTATGGACTTTTTTTCAAAAATATTAGAAAATAATTCAGTTCCAATTAGATACTTGCCCTTAAAACTTAATTATTTTATAGTGCCATAAATGTATTGTTTCAATTCTGAATTAGTACAGAAATATACCACTAGATGGCGCTGTCAGTTTAGATTTTGATTAATCACTCTCGTACACTACTGCTTATACCCACGCAATGATTTCATTTCTATCAACTGAAAAATTGAAATAAATTAAAGTAATTACCTCATTGATAAATTTTCATTTCTCTGATATGTAGACAAACTAAGTCATAAAATTGACTTAAATAAACAAAATATGCAGTCTTAAAATTATTTATAAAATAAAATGTTTGTAGCGTCTGATAGAATATCTCATGTGAATTTTGGTGCCTTGCATTGTCCATTTTTTTATAAAGATATATATATAGATTAGAAAAATAAGAAGAAATACTTAATAACAATAATAATAATGACCTCGATAGTCGGTGCGAAAAAAAAATAATGGGTGCCTATCTAATTCACATGAGATATTCTATCAGACGCTACAAACATTTTATTTTATAAATAATTTTAAGACTGCATATTTTGTTTATTTAAGTCAATTTTATGACTTAGTTTGACAACGTGTTCCATTTCTGTTTTGCGCGAGTCAGTATACAATTTTGGTGCCTTGCATTGTCCATCTTTTTATAAAGATATAGATATATATAGATTAGAAAAATAAGAAGAAATACTTAATAGCAATAATAATAATAATGACCTCGGTAGTCGATGCGAAAAAAGTAATGGGTGCCCTAAGACCGGAACCTAAGCCAGAATAGAGAACTGGAGCAACATTGGAGGGACACAAAAGAAGAACTGCTCCTAAGAAGCCTGCTTCAGCAAACTATCGGTCTGACTACAATATCTTAAGATTCGCTGGAGAATGTTGCTTTGCCAAATATGTGGAATCTTGAATTAGTGAAATGGAGGCACTGACCTAAGTGTTGGTACACAGTTTTCCTGACTTTATCGTCACTATTCCAATGCAAAGGGCTATACGCCCTGCCTATTTTGGGTAAATGATTGGCTGCCCAAGAGTGTTCAGTCAATACATCTATCACGGCTCTCAATCGTATCCCTGTTTAGGGAGAGAAGAGACTTCAAATCCCCCCTCCCGTCTTATACCTTTTACAAAGTTCTCAGTTGGCGACACCTTTTCTTTTGTGTCCCTCCAATTTTTCTCCAGTTTTCTATTCCTCCATTCTTTTGACTTCCCACCTACAAAATTCATTGGTGAAGGCTTCTACTGGTTTGGGACCACAAAACGGTCTGAGGAACTCATTTTAGCTAACTCGTACACCTTCTAATTTACTTTCAGCTCCAGTCGGCTGCTCTGAGCGAAGCGATAAGTCTTCCCTTACATTATCCACTAATTTAGAGCTCCAGTCCAGTTAGTCAAATCCTTTAGGTGATTATTAGAAAAAATATCCTTACCTGAATTCTTCCTGCCACTCTTCCATCATACAGCCGCATTTAATGATAACAGTGATCTGAGCCTGGAAAACAGTGGCCATATAACCTAAAGCCATAGATCTTCCTTTGTTCAGCCCCTATAGCCAAACTTCTGCCTGTAGTAATCAGATTGCAGCAAATAATGCTACGACGGATTCCTTCATTAGCCCTTTGCCCTAAATCTTACTAACAGTCCTTACCCACTTTCCTTTACACCTCATCCTGAGATACCCTTTCATTGCCGGGTCCTACAACCGACTGTTATAGAGGTTCCAAGGCCAATAATACGTACTTCCAACGCCGATATCGCTATTTCCTTCATCGCACTTGTTATGGACAAATAAGCCATGCGTTGTACTCCCTGTAGTATCCTGACATTTCTCCCTATCTGTACTTCCGACCACCGCACAATTACGGCATAGAGTATCCTAGTCTTGACTAATTTCTCAAAAATCCAGCCTATCGGCCTTACACCCCATTTTCTCCCCGCAATTTTCCTGCAATACCAGAAGATTTTCTGTGCTTTCGAGCAGAGATGCACTCAATATGGTGACTTGTGTGTGTGTTTCACATCAGATTTTTTTTCTTTACAGTTTTATGTGTTACAATTTATTTTTTAGCGATGATGTAAGTTACTAAGACTTTCCATAGTTAAAAATATTTTAAAATTACATTAAAACTGATATAGTTTATTAGTGGGGAGTATTGACCTTGTTTGGACAGATTATCCGCCCAACTGAAGAATGGTAAATATGATAATAAACACTGAAACAGAATATATGAATATCCGAAGTGACAAGTGTTTGTCACCCTGACCTCAAGTTGAAGGAAAAGAAATGTGGGTCAGTAGAAAAAAAAGACACCGAAGGAATATGTAATATTATGTCGTATTATTCAGACAACGCTTGCTTTGCATATAACACACTTTCTAACCTCTCTAAAAAAATAGTAATAATAATAATAATAATAATAATAAAGTGACCACAATATTATGCAATATTAATAGTAATAATATAAATACTTTTTTTTGAACTTATGTTGAATAAAAATATACATTTGTTTTAATGCCGCACCTAGTAAATTTTGCACATAAGAGAGTATTACTTTCTACAAAGTGAAAATATGACATCTCTGTGAATTCTACTCTACATTTCTGTAAACTCTTATGAATTATAAGATTAGGAAGGAGTTCTAGGGTTTGAAAAATGAACATCCACAAACTAATCTAAGAAAAAAAAATCCTATGGCGCAACAGCCCATGAAGGGCCAAGGGTTGCCAGACGGCGATATGAATGGGGGGACGTGTGGTAAGCTCGCCGCAGTTTCCTCGCCGTTAAGTTTCGGCCTTTGCTACCTAGGGCGCTACTAACTGTAGTGTATGGATGCCAAAAATATAAAAATATATTTAATTTGAAATAGTCAAAAATATCAAGAAAAATGTAACATTCCCTTGCAAAAAGGGTAACCCAGGTAGAAGAAGTACTGTTACAAGAAGAGTTCATGAACCTTGTGGGGATAATGTGATGGATGCCAGAAATATAAAAATATATTTAATTTGAAATAATCAAAAATATCAAGAAAAATGTAACTTTCCCTTGCAAAAAGGATAACCCAGGTAGAAGAAGTACAGTTACAGGAAGAGTTCCTGAACCTTGTTAGCATTGTCTGCCCCTTCTTCTCACAGGGGAAGATTTGAACGAACAATTAGAAGGCTTCTTTCAAGGACAGTCTAAAACAGACATTCAAGCAGTACACTTATTTTTCGCTCTCTTAGAATCAGTGGCAGTTTAAGTTATAACAAGAGTTTATTCCAACTAATTTCAGTAAATTAATAAGCATATTGCTGTGTAACTGAATAGCATTTAAAAATATCTTTAAAGAATATATTTAATTTAATCTACCAGTGTTTTCTTAATTATTCTAATTATTTCTCTCTCTTAAAACTTACATACTCAAGCTCTTTACAAAACCGCTTACGCCACTACAAGCTACCAGTACACTGCAACAACACGTCACACCAATTGCATTACAATAGCTTCCCAGTTTTTATCACGATGCTGGGTGAACACCGACTTTGCCACCGCTGGAATCGAATCCTGAATTCTCAAACGAAAGGCGAGTGCGCTAGCCAGTAGTCCAACGCCAATAAGGGCCTAATCCTAAGAACCATGGTTTATAATATATTATAAGAGAAATAGAATAAGAACAAACATGGAGAGGAAATATTGCAATCATATTAAATTTCCGAATTTTGAGTTTTCATCGGTTTTGAGATCCACTGAGTCCAAAAAAGAAATCAGTCTTTGCGTTTGTTTGTATATGTGTCAACATAACTCAAAAATGGAAAAATTGTAGACATTTCAAACTTAATATTTCGTTTAAGCTATAACAGAAAATTAAGGTTTTGGTCAAAAATCGGTCAAAAGAAAGTACCACTTTACAGAATGAATTTTTTTTGTTTTCATGCAAACGGTTCCAGCGATTAAAAAAAAAAAAAAATAGTTGCGTTTATATAAAGAGCTACAGCTTTTATTTTCAACGTATTTTCGAGAAAATTTTGTTCAACCTATTTGTTTTGTTGGTGTGATGGATGCAAGAAACTTGAAATAATATTAAATTTTAAATAAATCTAAATTATCAAAATATGTTGCAAAGGACCAACCAGGTATAAAGTCCTGTTACTCGTACGGTTCAAGAACAATTATGGCATTGTACTGTACTACCCCTTCTTCTCACAGGGGAGGAATTGAAACAAAGAGAAGAGATATTTTAAGACAGACTCGTTCTAGCTACCAAAGTGAAAGCATCAGAGCCAATATCAAGTTTTAAGAATTATTCCAATTAATTTATAAGCATATTGTTGTTAACTTATTTTCTCTTAGAGAATATATCTTTTGAAAAACAGTGCGACTTCATTATTATTGCAAACACTTCATTCTTTTAAAATTACAAACTTATAAGCCCTTTTCACTAAAACGCTCGTGCTACACACTACCACTACTACAAACACATCATCACATCACCAATTACATTACATTGGTGCCAGCTGTTTGGGATATTTTCAACGAGAATCCACAAATTTACAAGTACGTAAAAATTTCAATTTCATAATTAAACAAATTATCCATCAGATAATTTGATTGTTTTTTTTAAATTACTTTCTCAGCGGAAATATCTTCAATATTTCCCATTATTGAATTTTCTAGTGAATTTCATTTTTAAATTTTTGTAATTGTACCACTTGTACCTCAATCCCTTTCGAATTTTGAATTTATGAGTGTACTTAATAGATCCCAAATAATAAAGATATTACGCGATAATAAACTTTCTGTTGGAGGCAATTTACTCCAATTACGTAGACGTCTTGAAAAATATAATCTTTCCCCAAGCAATTCGTTCACTGACAAAATGTATAAGATTAATGGACAAGACATGGGCATCGACGCTGCTGTAGAATATTTACTTGCGCAGCAGCAATTAGCAAATCCTCCAATTAATAATCAACCTAGTCCCTTAAGGAATTTGCAATTAATCAATAGCTTACCTACCTTCGATGGCGAAAATTCAGCCAAAGTGTCAGATTTCCTTGACCAAATTAGCCATTGTGCTAGCCTTTCTGGCTGGGACGACGCTGCTAAATTAGAAATATTAGCACCAAGGCTCTCAGGTTCTGCAAAGATATTTTACGACACCCAGAAAGCGGAATTACAACGCCAGGGTACAAATATAACGTATCCTCTAATTTCTGAGCGACTTCTAGCCCGATTTCGTAAGGAGAAAACACCCCTAGTCCTCTTACAACAGATGACTAATATTCAGTCCTTGCCCACTGAGTCTCCTGAAACATTCGCGGATAGGATTAGACATATCCAATCCGCCATTCATTTAAAAGCTCAAGCTAACCCACTCGAGGCCTTACAAGCAATTCTAGATAAACTGGCCACTGATGCTTTCTTGAAGTCACTTCCTCAACCGCTTCGTAATGAGGTACGAACGAAGCTTCCTCAAAAATTAGATGAAGCACTTTCCTATGCCAATGCCCTAAAAGAAGTTCAGGCTTCTGAAACAAACCCCACAGTTTTCGCTGTAACTTCAAAAAATTCTAATCGTACACCTCCATCTCCTTGTCGTTACTGTGGACAAATGCATTTCCACAGAGAATGCCCGCATCGTAATAAAAGTCAAAAGCCACAATTAAAACCAACTACCACTTGTAGAGTTTTTAATGTAATAAAGAACAGACCTTGTCGCCATTGTTCCGGTCCACATTTTGACGTGGACTGCACCAACAAATTGCAATCAAAACCTCGCACTAACTTTGGCAAAATGCCTAAGAATTTTAATTTTCCTAGAAATTTTAATCACAGAGCAAATAGTAATAATCGCTATAATAATAATAATAACAGTCAATATTGTACTAACAATCATAGTCCTCGAATTAATTCAAACAATTCGCGATTTAGCCCTTATTCAGATAGACCCCAGTATAGTCTTAATAATAATAACAACGGTAGCAATAACCTCCAAAATAGGCCCACTTGCCCAATTTTGGTCAATTTTGTTCTAAATTTGGACATACGGCTCGAACATGTTTCCAGATACAGCCAAAAAACGGTTAAGCCCACAGCCGCTCTCACGAACGGCTGATGTTATGACCTTAGCTCTCATACCTGCCTTCACCAATTCTGATAATTTGTTAGTAAATTTAAGAATTGGCAAAAAATTTATTCGTGCCCTTGTAGACACTGGAGCTAGTCACAGCCTAGTGGATTCCAGTTTTTGTAGAAATAAGAACCTTCAGCTTTCCAACATTATTTTAAAATCTCTGACTAACCAAGTAATACCTAATTATGGCATCACGTCCCTTCGTTTGCATGCGGACAATATCGAAAATTCCAATTTTTCTGGCGAATTCATAGTTTCGCAATTAAAAGGCAATTCCAATTAATACTTGGTAGAGATGACCTTACATTAAATAGGGCAATTATTAGTTTGCGCATACGTACACTAACGCTCAATAAATTCAACATTCAATTTTCAAATAGTACTCAAACGCACCAATTTAGTACTAATCGCTAAGTTCACTAAAATCCATAGTAACTAGCCACAAAATTTCTGTGCCACCTCGCGCACACAATACATAACACTTGAAATAACATACTTGACATAATCTCTTGAAATTATTCTCATTCTATCACACTTCTCAACCTATTCTCAACTCTACAAACTACACCACATGTATATATTAACCATGTAATTAACAAACTTATGAACTATATATATATATATATATCTAAAAAAAAAAAAAAAAAAAAAATGCATGTTATCAATTAATTAGTCTTAAGAACTAAAATGTATATTACTTACAATAATTTAAAATTTATTTTATTTGCAGAATCCAAAATGAACAGTAAACTTATTGCTGCTTAGTTAACACATTTTTCTTTCTGTTCCAGCGACGACGATTCAATGCAGAAATTGAGAAATTCTTAAATAATTGACATTGATTTAGTATAAATTTTTCATTATGATATACCTAATAATATAATTATATACCTAATATTAATAATTTGTATATATTTTTTTTTGCAGATTTAATGTCTAAAGCATAATGCCTATATAGTTTGATGTTTTGATGTTATTTAGATATTCATATGTATCTAATTTTTTTCAGGTCGCTTTAAAAGAAAACTGCATTACCTTATTTTTTTATATATTTGTCGATCTTTTGATTTATTAATCTACATTTTTCTAATATTTCATTGTTTTCTTTTCTTAATGTATGTTCAAGGTACCTAGAAAGCACAGCATAGCTGAACAGCACTTGGATTACGACGGCCCAAATATGCATGCATACCCCACAAAGTAGCTACTTACCTTAATAACTTAATATTTACTTCAATAGCAAAAAATGTCTTAGTTATAAGAGCTTTCCATAAAATTAAGTGTTCAGCAATATTTTAATTTAACATTAATTTAATTTAAAATTTCTCTTTCCAGAATCAAACTTCTTCACAGCTACATCATTGCATGTGTATGCATGAATTGCATATCTATGATGTTGCATGAAAATAGCATGTTAGCCATGTATTTATATATATATAAATTAATTTTGTGTTTAAAAGAATTAGTTTCAGATCAAACATTCTACAAAAGGAATTGATACTAAACTTCGGATTCCTCATAATCCTATAATCCTCCTACAAACACACATAAAACTAAACTAAATCAAACATTTTAAACTAATAATGAATCGATGAATTCGCTACGTATACTAATATTACCCCAACCACACACTGAGTACGATCACAATTATAACCTATGATCATAGTAAATAAGACTACACAAACTGAAAATTATATATAGCTGTTTGCAAATGCAACAGTTGTCGATGTACAACTAGGTCAACAATTTCTTTCCACAAGATGAACACCAACTAACTGCACGTATTTCCAAAGGGAAATAACAAAAATATACACAAATATGCCTGCACATGCAGCAATTAATAAATTAGACATATAAATATTACTTCAAGATGGACAAGAAAAGGACGCCAACTGGACTTATTCCAAATGGAATACTCACAAACTGCACAAATTTCCAAAGGGAAATAAACTTACACCACATTTCCAAAAGGAAATAAAATAACACCAAATCATTTCCAAAGGGAAATTGACTAACGACCCAACATTTCCAAATGGAAAGGGATCAACAACACAATATTTCCAAATGGAAATTGAAAACATACTTAATCACATAAAAACAAACAAATCTTTAACTAAAATCTTAACACCTTATCTTACTAATTAGCTCTCTTCTAAAAAACCTTATTCAATACCTTTCCTTCATTTTTTGTTTTGTTTTGTCTTATTGTAATTTTATCACCACACTAATAAATAGATTTCGTGGTGCTATATATGTATTTTATTAAACTTGTTCATTTAAATTTTACTGCTTACTTATTTATTACTATAAATTTTTCTGTAATGTATCTATAATTATTTTGAATTATTTAAGAATTTTTCGTTTATATAGAATCACTTCAAGAAAAACATATGCATTTTCGTCTATATAGAGTCATATTAACAAAAACACATATATGCATATAGAGTCACTTCAAGAACTCAAGAAATTACATCCATCACCATCACTCAGAAGCCTATATTGTCTACCCTTGCCAGTTACATCTTCATCAGCAACACTCTCACTCGCCAAGCAGTGTTCGCATATCAGCCTACCACCACAGCAACGCTCACCCACTCACGCAGCGTTCGCTCGAGTATAAGATATCCAAACCCACAGCAACGCTCACACCTTCAAGCAGCGTTTGCTCCAGAAGAAGATGACTGCAGCCTACAACACACAGCCACTTTGCAGAGGCTACACACACGCCTCTCACCTTACCAGAGGATAACCTTCAAGCCTCTACAACTCTAGATCACCTCCCAAATTTTTCGTGCCGAAAAATTTCTCCGGGAGGGGGGATAATGTGATGGATGCAAGAAACTTGAAATAATATTAAATTTTAAATAAATCTAAATTATCAAAATATGTTGCAAAGGACCAACCAGGTATAAAGTCCTGTTACTCGTACGGTTCAAGAACAATTATGGCATTGTACTGTACTACCCCTTCTTCTCACAGGGGAGGAATTGAAACAAAGAGAAGAGATATTTTAAGACAGACTCGTTCTAGCTACCAAAGTGAAAGCATCAGAGCCAATATCAAGTTTTAAGAATTATTCCAATTAATTTATAAGCATATTGTTGTTAACTTAATTTCTCTTAGAGAATATATCTTTTGAAAAACAGTGCGACTTCATTATTATTGCAAACACTTCATTCTTTTAAAATTACAAACTTATAAGCCCTTTTCACTAAAACGCTCGTGCTACACACTACCACTACTACAAACTCAACTCCACACCATTACATTACATTGGGTTTTGTACAATGTTATTATTGGTAGTGCCTTTTGGACTATATAATCTCTTCAATTATATTTGCCACATGTGTAGATCCATGTACTACCATAAATTTCTATTTTTTTATTGTATTTTTTTTTAATTTAAGGCCCGTCAACATCTATGGTCATTAGCACCCGGAGAGCCTTCTCAGTGCACTGCCTGCTTCCGGACTGTGTTCTCTCGTTACAGACAACACTGTCCATCACCGAACAGTGAGCTGTAGGAGGCTCCTAGGAAGAAAAAAAAATCTAAGGTGTAAGCACTGGACTCGAACCCGAAACCTCCGCGTGGGAGTCCATCGCGCTAACCACTTAGCTATCCCTCCCATAGTTCTATATTTATATTACAGACAAATGAATAAAATTTCTAGTTTAAAAAAAAAAACTATTAAAATTGTATAATTATATTAACCTGCAGCAATCATGGTGAGCGTTTCAAATCAAATTCTATTTAGTCATTGAATTATAATGGAATTGATGAGGAGAGAAATTAGGTTTGATTAATTAGACGAGATATGAAGACACTGTTATAATATATCTATAAGTTTACACAAACTGCACTGGACTTGTAAATTTTTATAGAATAAAAGGTGAGAGTAGAGATATGACACGATACGATGTATGGTTGAATCTGATAGATAGATATATATATTTTGTTAGGTAGATTCTCACTGGCTTATATACAGATGTAATGGCAAGAGAGAGAAAACAGGCCCTCTCTGGTACTGTCTGACTTAAGCAGGCTAGAGTGGGAGAACCTGTATATAAGCCAGTGAGAATCTACCTAACAAAATATATATCTATCTACTATCAGATTCAACCACACATCGCATCGTGTCATATCTCTACTCTCACCTTTTATTCTATAAAATCATTACAAGTTCAGTGCAGTTTGTGTAAACTTATAGCTATATTATAACAGTGTCTTCATTATATCGTCTAATTAATCAACCTAATTTCTCTCCTCATCAAGGCGCCATTGTATAGCGAAAACAGGCCTGGCAAGATAGAGAAAACAGGCCCTCTCTGTTACTGTCTGACTTAAGCAGGCTAGAGTGGGAGAACCTGTAAATAAGCCAGTGAGTACCAGAGAGGGCCTGTTTTCTCTCTCTTGCCATTACAGAAGGCAATTAGGAAGGACTAGAGGTTGATTAATTAATTAAAAAAAATAAAACAAATCATTTTTTTTTCTGTATAATTTTGTATATTATTTGCACATTCATACAGCTTTGATCATTCAACGTATTTTTTTTTTTTGTATTTATTTATTTTGGTTTCAGAATATCTTACAAACAGAAATAAATTTTCCTATTTACTTTTTTTTTTAATTTTTATTTATTTATTTAAATTTAAAGATTATAATAACTGTAAAAACGTAGCGTAATTATGGAAATTCAAAACTACAATGTTTTTTGCCTACAATAATTTACAATAAAAAAAAAAAATATGTTTTTTGAGGGTTTTTTAATTAGAAGTTTATTTATTTATTTATTTATTTTTTTTATATAAAGTTACAAGTTTTATACGTATAAAGTTCTCTCTAGAAAATCTAGAGAGAAAGAGATCTAATAGAGAAAATAAAAATAACAAAAAAACAATGTATCATTTAATGTTTTTTGTTTGTTTTCTTTAATTTTTATTGCTATTTGTTTTAAAATTTTTAGACGCTATTTTATAATACAAATGAAAATATAATGGAAAATCAAATATTGAGGACAATAAATTTATTGTTTATTTCATAAATAATTTCTTTTTCTGAATGTTTTTTTTTTATTTATTTAATTTTTTTGTTTAAATAATAATAATAATAATAATTTTAATAATACACATATTATACATATGCTACAATTGTGTTTTCTAAACTAAACCATAATCCCTGTGTGTCTCCGAATTTGTTACCAGACGAAAAATTTTTTAGTCTAAAACAAAAAAAAACAAAAAAAAAAAAACAAAACCAAACAATACGGAGATAAATTTTATGGTAAAAGTAACAAATATTTAAAAACAAAAAAAATATATTAAAAAACAGAACAACAAGTAATTGGACTTTGCCAAAAAAAAAAATTATAAAATGAACCATTTGAAAATAATAATAATAATAAATATGCGTTTCTAAAAATAAAAAACACAATTATTTTACAAATTTTTATTTGTAAGCACTTTTATAAATAAAGAAAATGTTGGACAAAATTTTTTGGGGAATTTTTTTTTTTTTTGAGTGTATTCTAGTGACAATAATTTATTTCCCGAATATTTTTTTTATTAAATATTAGTTGATTTTGAAAAATATGTATACAATTTTGAAGACAATAAATGGTAAGGGAAATTTGTTTTTTAATCTTTAATAAATTGAGAGCTGCTACAAAAGCCCCAAAAAAAATGGTTTTGAACCTGGTTTCTTATTTAGAATAAGCCCAACATTTGAAGTAGCAACCTTGAAGGCTATCATCGGATAGATAGTTGTTGTGGTGGTTGGTATCCGCAGAGCTGGAAAGCACTAGAGACATTTTCCATGATAGCCTGCTTCATTTTGTGGTCATCGACCAGTTTTGGGCGTCCACCCAAACATCAGGATGTTTTTGTTAAACAGTGTAATAACATAGACTTGCACAGAGCAAATACAGTTGACACGGAGTGTTTTGTTAACATTGTTTAACAAAAACATCCTGATGATGGGCGAACGCCCCAAAACCGATCAATGACCACAAAAAGAAGCAGGCTCTCACGGAAAATGTCTCTGATAATTCTCTTTAAGATTATGGTCCGATTTGTTCGGATTGCGGTAAATCTTAGGTGTGTGTTAGACCCGGGTCTGGATTTTTGGTCTAGGCCCGGTTTGTTGTCTCTGGGTAGCTATATAGACCCAATGGGGCTTTGGATTGCGTAGTATTTGGTCCCTCCCCTTGGAAAAATAATAATAATAATAATAGTAGATATAACCTTTAATCTAAGTGCCGTTTCAGTACAATATGTGGTTCCGCTGTTGGTCTGTCTTTAGGCAGCACTTGTCTGTCAAGCTTCAAGTCATGGATAGTTTCACAGCATTCATCCCTATGGGTGAGCTCAGTGGGTTGTCGGCAGTTTAAGATGTTCATTTGTAGTCCGGACAGAGCTATTAGTGAGATGTTGTTTCTGGATGAATCTCTTAATGGGCATTGTAGTTTAAGGAGACATTTTTACATAATGGGTCTCACGCCAGACCACTTTTGTAGATTTTATGAGACAGAGGAAGAAACACCCAACAATTTTATGACAGACTGCTTGGGCTGTGAGGAAATTAGGTTCTTTGCAAGAGCTTAGATTAATTCTCTTTAAGTTGTTGTAGTGGTTGGTTCCGCAGAGCTGGAAAGCACTAGAGAGACATTTTCCGTGATAGCCTGCTTCATTTTGTGGCCATCGACCGGTTTCGGGCGTTCGCCCATCATCAGGATGTTTTTGTTGATCAGTGTAAACACGGAGCAAATACAGTTGATACACTGTATTTGTGTATCAACAGTATTTGCAAGTCTATATTTATTACACTGATCAACAAAAACATCCTGATGTTTGGGCGAACACCTGAAACCGGTCGATGACCACAAAATGAAGCAGGCAATCACGGAAAATGTTTCTGATGCTATCTTTAGATAGCTTGTTATTGAAGTAATAATATTTAGTTTTTCATTATATCAAAGTGAATGCAAGAAAATAAAGTGACTGCATGTAAAAAAAACAAAATTGAAGCGTACCTTCAAAAAGAAATTTGAGAAATTAATAGCGATTTAGAAAGTGGGATGGATTTAATTTGTCAATGATGGCAGTAGAGGTAAGTTACTAAACAAAGGGATTCGTAAAAATTTAGAGAGGACACAATGATTTCTGCATCTTTCACCTAGACGAATTGTTTATCGAAGGGAAATTGAATTGGTTTAAGACACATAGTAATGAGAGCTATAATTGAAGACCTGTCATTCCTGATAATAATAGCTGACGATGGTTTGTTAGAATCACTGGGGCATGAAATTATCTAGCCTTTCAAAGTGATCACCCAAGATGGTTTAAAGCATCTTCACTTGAAAACGCTACCTTCTAAACTAGATGTAGAACTTTTCATGGAAACTATCTCCATGAGAAAATTCCCCACAATGTTTTAGCAGCGTTGTCAATCAATTTTTGGGCACTTTTGGAGTTAATTAAAGAAATACAACAGCATTGATTCATTTTTGGAGATATTTTTGTGGTTGTTATCATTGAATCATTTCAATCACAGTAGGTGGTAAAGCCTATGAATGTAGTATAGCTAGCGGGCCATGTATTTTTCCGTTGAATCTATCATTCAAATTTCCAAGCCTAGTTGCAACATTTTGGCTGATCTAGGGCTAACAAAAATTCTAGGGCAATAAAATTGAAATAAATTTAAAATCAATTTTGAACAATATTTGATTTGAAATTTTGATATTTACAAGACGGATTGAAGCTATATAAAACTGTTAGGTTGTGAAGAACTTTTTTAGTATAGTGTTCAGGATATTTTACCAAAAAAAAAAACAGGCGGAGTTTTATCACGAGAAATATAATTAAATGCAAAAAAAATTTCTAATCATACCTGACACTTTTGTCCAGAATACACTCAACAATATATTGCTACAAAGTTTTCAACTACATCAAGAAGTATAACAATTTTTTTTTTTTATTTTATTTATTTTTAACCTCGTACACAAAACAAAAAAATGTACGGGGGACCAAGTCACTGGCATTTTTATAAAATTCATTCTTTTAGTTTATTTATTTATTTATGTTTTTTTCTTTGTTTAAATTTTTTTTTTTTTTATTTCAGTCACAAATATCTATTAATAATATATTAATTATTATTATTATAATATAATAAATATTCACAAATATTTTTGAAACACAAAAATTAAACAACAATGTTAACATCTATATTACATTTTCGCATTTTTTTTTTTTTTTGTTTTCTTTATTTTTTTACCATTAAATAGAATTTTTAAAAGGATATTTACAGAATTTTATTTATTTATTTATTTATTTATTTTGAATAAAATACACAACCAATGTTTTTTTTTTTATACAAAAACAAAAATAAAAAGAGAAAAAAACTATTTTTGAAGGACAACATTTCTTTTTTATTTATTTTTTTACTATTTTTTAATATTGCACTTTTCAAAATAAAATTCGCCTCTACACTACCTTAAACACTATTTAATTAAGTGTATTTTTTTTTTTTTTTTTTAAATTTAATTCTTTAATTATAATTCTTATTTGTGTTTATTAAAATACGAATAAAAGAGTTCGTAAAATACTTTTTATTTTCCTTAATTTTTTTATTTATTAAAAACGAATTCATCTCTGTACACAATATGCTTGCATATTAATAAAAAAAAAATTTCATCTGAACAAATTTTTATTGCTAGACTGGATCAATACGGAAAAGGACATTTTTTTTTTATTTTTTTTTTAAATAAATTATACAATTATATATATATATATATATTTATTTATATATATATGTGTGTATCTATAATTTTTATTTTTTGGTTTGTATACGTATACACAAACGTACGCGAAGTGTTGATTGATCTTATCCCAAAATAAAAAAGAATTGGGTCCATTGATTTTACAAACAACACACGCGACACATAAAAAGCGGTCCATTTATAAGAGGTATACACACACACACACACACACTATTAAATGTCCACCAATATTGTGTGATAATCACAGTCAAGAAGAAGAAGAAGAAGACGAAAGTCCTGTAAAAAAAAATGTTAATTTCCTCTTTGTGGGATAGGGAGGAGGTGTCCCAATAGCCATGAGCTCCAACAAGGGAGTGAGAGATCTTTATTCTTTTTTTTTTTTTTTTTTTTTTTTAGAGAGAGAGCGGGATTTTTTTTAAAAAAAAAAGGGGAGGAAGGGGAATTTTTTTTATTTTATATTTCAAAAATTTATTTATATAATATAAAGGTAATAATAACGACGATTATAAAAATCTTCTCTCTCTGATTTCTCAAAAAAAAAAATTCTCCCTTGTTTTTTCGTTTACTTTTTTTTAAATTTTTATTTTCTATTCGTAACGCTCCTGCCAAAGCTCATGGCTATTAGGCACCACCGAGGCTAGTTAGGTGGTTAAATGTGTAAACTGATAAGGATTGCCGTATGGTTGTGACATATGATAATGATATGGAATGACATTCATTGAGGCCATTTTATGTTCTTTCTTCCATTTCATACGCCGATTTTGAAACCATATTTTTATTTGTCGTTCTGTTAAACATAACGCATGCGCTATTTCTATCCTTCGCCTTCTAGTCAGGTACCTGTTGAAATGGAATTCTTTTTCCAATTCCAATGTTTGATATCTGGTATATGATGTTCTTTGTCGTTTTGTTTCACCATTTGCGTTCACCGTACCTGTAAAAAAAAAAAAATATATAATAAGAAATTAGTATTTTTTTTTTATTTATTTTTAAATCATTAAAATATATTTCATGAAAAACTTACAATTAAAAAAAAAAAACACAAAAATCTGTTGGGGAAACCCACACGTATTTCTCTGAGTGAAATTTACATAATTAAAATTTACATATTGCCTATAAATTAGCAATTTTTACTAAATATAGTCAAGTAGCTTTAATATCGGTTAAACATGAACTTGGAAAAATGTATGAAATAAAAAGTGATTGCCTTTGTATGTGTAATGGGATCCGAATCATTAAAGATACATAGCATCCGAAGAGCGAAGAAGCAGACATTAAATGAATAAAACATTAGTTACTCCCCCCACCTAGGTCAGACTAGGAAGGGAGAGTTCGATTCATATAAATAGAGTGACGGTAAAACAGTCAGGATAGTTTTACGACAGTTTTTTACAACAGTACATCCAATCAGTAACCTATCTACTTACATTCTGTAATGGTACCGCAAAGATAATGCAACCACAGCAGAGAGAAGAGCGGCCCTCTCTGGTTAACAGAGACTACTCTCTGACTTAGGCAGGCTAGAGTGGGAGAACCTGTGTATATAAGCCAGTGGGAATCTATCTAGAGGATATCTATGAGATACAACCATACATCGCATCGTGTCATATCTTTACTCACACCATTCATTCTATCATTTTCATTATAAAGTCCAGTGCAGTTACTGTAAACTTAGCTACATTATATTTGTGTCTTCATATCTCGTTCATTTAATCAAACTTAATTTCTCTCCTCAACAACTCCATTATAATTCTATTTACTCAGCCAGTCTGTCTCTTTATTATTCTCGCTATTTAACTTCTATTTAACTGTGAAGTCCATTGCAGTTCATGTGTTCTATTTATTATACAATGTTAAGCATATCATCCAATTAATTTCTTCTACATCAATCCTAAATTCATTCTCTTTAATTCTCTCTCCTTCTTACAATCATTATAAATGTTTTTTTTTTGTTTAATGAAAATCGTTGAGAGCTGATTTCGAAAGAAAAACGTGGAAAACGAATTAAAAACCATTCAGTAAATCCGTTCTTCCAGGAGATGGATTCTGTCTGAAATCCTTCTGTCCAATTATCTGGTGATATGAAGTTAATCAATTAAATCCTGCGATTTTTCGCATTGATGTTAGCCGATATGAGACGCGCACATATACACAAATATCTCCCCCCCCCCCACACAAAGAGTTGATACTAAAATTTTTGTCCTCCCTGTTGCTAGGTTCAATAAGTCGGGTCAATTATTCCAAAATGATTTTTCATCAGAAGTTCCATATGGTAGAAAAAAAAATCTGGTGTGAAACACTCACACAACTTTCTCTTACTCAGTTCTCAAAATTATAATTGACAAATTTTATAGTTTGTGTACCAAATTTAATGAAATTCGTCGAAAATGAAAAAACTGTTCAGTAAAAGCGCACTTCCGGTTTACTAATTTTCTTGAAACTCGGAATTTTGGCCATCCATTTATTTCTAATTAATTTGTTTGGATGATAGAATGTATAATCAACTATGATAGCACTTTAGAGAAAATCATAACCCCACCCCTCCCCTAAAAGTGCCCTTAAATGAATTTTCTAGAAAATGTTTTAAATAAATTGTAGATCTTTGCATGTTTAGTTTATATTATAAATTTTCAAGAATCGTCGAGCCATTTTGAGAAGGAAAATCGCGAACAATGAAAAAAAATATTCAGTTAGTTACTGGAAAGTAAACGCACTTCCGTCATCGATTTTTTCAAACTCGGAATTTCAACAACATATTCAATTCTAATTAACATTATTTAGATGGCAGAATTGTCTAATAAACTGAAATAGCACTTTAGATGAAAACCTAACCCCACCCCTCCCCAAAAGTGCCCTTAAATGAATTTTCCCGGAGAAATGTTTCAAATAAAAGTTGTAGTTGTTAGTATGTGTAGTTGATATACCAAGTTTGAAGAAAATCGTTGGAGCCATTTTTGAGAAAATCGCAAAAACGTAAAAAAAACAACTAGTAAAGTGGTACTTCCGGTTGAGGAATTTTGACAGATAACCACGTCGGATCCCATGGTGATAACTAAACGGAATATCAAGTTCGAACTTTCTACGATTTTTCGTTTTTGAGCTATGCTGTTCACATACATACACACACACACACACACACCATTGCTAAAAAACACTTTTTTGGACTTAGGGGACCTCAAGACGGATATTTCCGGTGAAAACTCAATATCGAAAATTTGACACGATTACAATACTTCCTGTTAACTAGGAGGAGTAAGAGAAAGTAAAAATTTTTTTTTTTTTTTATAGAATTAACTGCATGTGTAAGTGTGGGTGTGTGCGGGTGGACGTATATGAAATACATGCTTAAAATCCGCAAAAATCGCAATGTAATTCAAGCTTAAAATCACTTTAATAGATGAACTGGTAATGAGAGTTTCGTTTAAGACTCGTCAACTGGAAGTTCTACTTTAGTGGCATGTTTCTACAGGTTTTTTACGGTTTTCCACGAAAACAGCTCCCAATGATATTATTATTATTGCAATGATAGTATTGCAATCCTGTCAGATTTTTGGAAATTTGAGTTTTCCACCGGAAATAAAGGTTTTGAGGTCTCCTAAGTGTGAAAAAAAGGTTTTTTTTAGCGAAATAGTCTGTATATGTATGTATGTATGTGTGGGTGAATAAAATATCTCAAAAAGTAAAAATCCCAGGGAGCTCAAACTTGGTATTCCAGTTTAGTTACTACCACCTCATTAGACACGAAGTTTTAGGCAAAATCCATTAACCAGAACTGCAAGTTTATTAAATTTGTTTTTTTTTTTTCCAGTTTTTCGCGATTGACTTGAAAATAGTTCCAATGAATTTCTGTAAACTATCTACACACAAGGATTTGAATCACATCACTTTTATTTGAAACAATTGATTTTTTTTGGGGGGTTTCTTCGGAAGGAACAAACGGTAGCATTAAGTTTTCCTCTAAAAATACCACTTTAGTCACTATTACGTGTATAATATTAATATCCATTAGAAATATTGCTAGAATTCCAGATATAATGGGATTCGAATCATTAAACATTCATAGGATCCGAAGAGCGGAGAAGCAAATTAAATGAATCAAAGTTAGTAACTCCCCACCTAGGCCAAACAAGGAAGGGACAATCGATTCATATAAATAGAGCGATAGCAATATAGTTTACGGCCAGTTTACAACCAGTCAGCAACCTATGTATTACCTTATCATTCAGCCAGTCTGTCTCTTTATTATTCTATGGCTACCTAACTTCTATTTTACTATAAACTCCTTACAGTTTGTGTGTTCTATTCATTATACAGTGTTCAGCATATCATCTAATTTATTTCTCTAAAATCCATTCTCACTAATTCTTCTCTCTCCTTCTCAACTTCCATTATACCAAATATGAAGAAAATCACTTAAAACTGGAAATACGATTTTTCATAAAATCGATTTTTGAGATTTTTGGATATTTTCTGTTGAACTTTTGATTGTTCACGGCACAGATAAACTTGTATAACTTATTATTTAGAAAATTAAAAACTGATTTTTTTTAATAAAGAGTTCCTACGGAATAATTAGTGGTGTTAAATTTCAAATTATTTGAGTTCGTTCTTCCAATTCCAATAATGCAATCTTCTGGACTGCAATTATAATTAATTAGTCGTGTGAGTGTTTCATAACAGATTTTTTTGTTTTTTGTTTTATCTAATCTTGGACAGAGTTAGGAAAGAAGACATATATAAGGCACGGAGGGAGAAAGGGTTTGATTGATAGAGGACTCGTACTAGCAGTGAAGAGAATGTACGAGAAAACAAGAAATGTAAAAGTGTGATTCGCCAAACACGTTTCCTCTGAATTTGAAACTTCGATGGGAATATGTCAAGGATGTAGTTTAAGTCCACTTCTGTTTATATTAGTCCTGGACATTGCTATCAAAAAAGCCAAAGAATGAATGAAGAAATATCACTTCGGACATTTAAACTTAAGAGAACTCAGCCTATCAATCTTTGCATTTGCCGACGACATGATTATACTCGCTAATAACGGTCGGGACCTTCAAACGAATTTGAAAATATTACAAGAGGTTCTGAAGGCGATAAGTATGATTATTAATTCAGCTAAAACGAAAGTTATGAGGATAGAAAGGAAGCCTGGAAGGTCAGTGAGGGTCATTAGACTAAATGGAGAAACTATAAAAAAGAGTTTAGACCTTCAAAATACCTTGGAGCATATCTGCAAGAAAACGGATCTATCGAACGGGAAATTACCGAAAGAATAGGTGGTGTATGCAGGATGTTTGAAGCTATAAGAATGCTTAAATGGTCGCGAAGTGAGCAACCCCCACGAAGATGGCTGTTTTAATCCACAAACCCACGAAGAGTATTAATCCAGCTAAAATGAATGTTATGAGGATAGGAAGGAAGCCTGGAAGGTCAGTGAGGGTCATTAGACTAAATGTAGAAACTATATAAAAGAGTTTAGACCTTCAAAATACCTTGGAGCATATCTGCAAGAAAACGGATCTATCGAACGGGAAATTACCGAAAGAATAGGTGGTGTATGCAGGATGTTTGAAGCTATAAGAAGAGAATGCTTAAATGGTCGCGAAGTGAGCAAACCCCCACGAAGATGGCTGTTTTAATCCACAAACCCACGAAGAGTATTAATCCAGCTAAAATGAATGTTATGAGGATAGGAAGGAAGCCTGGAAGGTCAGTGAGGGTCATTAGACTAAATGGAGAAACAAAAAAAAAAGAGTTTAGACCTTCAAAATACCTTGGAGCATACCTGCAAGAAAACGGATCTGTCGAACGGGAAAATACCGAAAGAATAGGAGGTGTATGCAGGATGTTTGAAGCTATAAGAAGAGAATGCTTAAATGGTCGCGAAGTGAGCAAACCAACGAAGATGGCTGTTTACAGATGCCAATACTCACCTAATGTGGGGCGGGTGTTGGTGTAGTGGTTATGAGCGTGGACTTGTAAGTGGGAGGATCCCAGTTCGAGTCCAGCGTATAACTGCTGAATTTTATATTTGTTTAAAAAGTGTTAATAGTAAAGTAGGTGCTTCCGCCCCCGTCCACGACACCTAATTTGGTAGTTGGACGTTAAGCCCGCCTGAAAAAATAGGCATTACTTTACTTTTACTCACCTAATCCAGAGAATCTTGGACATGAACCATCAAACATCTGTCCAAAATCCAAGTCTTCGAAATGAGTTGTTTAAGAAAAGTGGAAGGCAAAACAAGAAGAAACAGAATCCGCAACACAGCAATCAGGGCGAACCTAGAAACTAGGAGAAGTCGTAGAAAATAATGGGGAAAGCAGGCTAAGGTGGCTGGGACACCCGTTAAGCATGGATCCTAGTCGATTAGCTAAGCTGACATATAACTCTAAAATAGGCGGCGAATGAGGAAGAGAAAGGCCCCAGGCTAAATGGGAAGAGGGAGTTAAGGAGGGATAAACGAAATTGCCCAGGATCGTAGAAAGTAGACACCCTGACACTGCTTAGGCGGTATCATGAGGAAATGATAATGATGGTGATCTAAACTTGATAAAGAAACAAAACATATTTCAGAGAGAGCTGTTACTTTCATTTGAAACAAAATTGTCAAAGGAAAATTTAGAAATATGTGATCTTTATTCTGTTGAAACCAGGAAATAACAGTGATACTTTTAATTTGGAAATAAAAAAAAACTTTTGAAACTAAAAGTAACAGTGTGACCACTTTTAGTAAAACAAATATTTTAGATTATATATTAATATAAATATATATAAAACTTCAGTAAACGTAATTATAATATTGCTTAACACAATAACTCTTTGTTAATAAACAAAATATATAACCTTTTTGTTTTTTAATAGTAACATTTTTGAAACAGTCACTAAATTTACTTTTTATTTATATCCCCTTTTTTAAAGTAGTGGTATTATCGCTGCAGAAAAAAAACGCGACATTAAAATGCTTTTACGTATATTTTCACTTATGGTACAAACTTTTTAAGTGGATTATATAAAAGTGTCCAGTTTTCCAATTCTTATCAAATAAATAATTACTTTTTAAAAATTTTTTTGATATTAAGAATGAATTTAGTAAAATGATGTTTGAAATAACACAATTATAATAGTTCTTATAAACTGCTGGACAAAAGTATTGCATAAAATTTCAAAATGTTTTCTATCATGATAATACATTTGTTTTTCTTTTGTTTCTTTTGTTTTTGTGGACTCATTTTAAATAAATTCTAACCTAATGGAGAACAAGATAAAACCAATTTAACCAATTTGTTTATGTTTTTATAACGAATAATCCGTTCATACGTACCTTGCAAACACAAATCATCCCACGTCATTTCATTGCCTCTGAGTAATTACTCTCTCTTACAAAGTTTTCTTTAGTGTTTTTGTTATCAGTTTTTTTTTTTTTAAAGATTGTTTTAATTTTTTTAAAACATTAAATGTTTCGTGAAGGACATTATTCTGAAGAAATAGCAGTTCGTACGGGAACACTGCATGAAGAAGAGGTTCAGCAGTCAATTATTGCTGAGAGACTAGGAATGAACCAATCCACTGTTTCAAGAATGTTAATGCGCTACAGGGAGACTGGGAGATACTCCCGAAGACCTACCACGGGCCGTCCCAGAATTACAACTCGGACAGATGAGAGATTTAATCATCTGAATGTGTTAAGGAACAAGTTCGTCACTAGCAATCAATTACGTCACTTGATCGCTGATGTCCGTAATGTACATATTTCAAGTAGGACAGTCAGTTAAATGAAGCAAACTTGGCTTCCAGGACACCTGCTACTGGCCCTCTTCTCACCAGAGCACACAGAGTTGCCAGACTGCAATATCACGAGCACATATCAATTGGACAACAGAGGATTGGAGTCGTGTTTTATTCACAGATGAGTGAGTGATTCACCCTACATTCTCCAGATGTAAGGATGAGAATTTGGAGGCGTCAAGGGGAGAGATATGCAGAGGCTAACATTTCTCCGCAGAGGCGGTGTTATGATTTTGGGGAGGCATAAGTTTTGACGGACCGTACAGACTTACATATCGTGGAAAATGGGACGCTAAATGCCTGGAAATGACCTTGAAAAGATTCTTCAGCGGTGATGATTTTCTATTAATGTAGGACAGTGCCAGAAGTCACACTGCTCGAGTTGTCCTTGTGAGTACCTACAGGAGGTTGGGATTCGACGTTTGGTTTCTCCACCGAGAAGTCACGATCTAAATCCAATAGAACACCTTTCAGGGTCACAATTGGAAGACGGGTCAGACTTCGCCTGATTGCCCCTAGGACTCTCAGGGAGCTACATACAGCAGTTATTGAAGCATGGAGTGAGATTTTTTAAGAGGTTATCCAAAATCTAATCTCTTCAATGCCAAGGAGGCTTGCTGCAGTTATCATCAGAGCACGAGGGGTATCACTAAATACTGTTAAAAAAAAATGAAGTGATAATAAATAAAAACGATTTTAATTTTGAATTTTACAGATTTTAATTTTTGTTTTAGCTTTATTTTTTATTCTATGTAATAAAACCAGGTTTTTCTTAAAGTTTTGGTAGTTGTTCTTTTTTTCCTTTAGACTAGAGTTCAACAACATGAATCCATAAAAAAAAAAAAAAAAAATACGAAAATACCTTTCAACTTCAAATTATAATATTTTGAAATTTTATGCAATACTTTTGTCCAGCAGTTTATATAAATTTTAATTTTTTTTTAACTGGTTATTTTAAATAAATTGAACCTTTTCAACAGCCATCAATTTTTATTTAATAATCTTCCAACGTTTCATGCACTCTACGTGCCATTATCAAGGAATAACAATTCTAGTGTACATTCTGAAATTTTTTAAACCATATTATACATTTATTTTAAATTTTAATATTGTGCAACATTACTATTATATAGTCCACTAAATAATTACCTTATTAAACATTTAATGGTATTTTACTATGTCTATGTTGAGAGGCTTCGTCCATTTAGATTTAAATATTTTTTTTGTTTTATTCTTTTTATTTATATGCTGTGTATGTATCACCTAAAAAGTGTTGTCAATAATATATTTCTTATTTAGAAATATTGATGTTAATAATATGATTCGCCTCAATTAGTATGATGAGCACCACGTGGTTTTTATTATAGAAAGGAATTTATTTTATTGTATTAGTTATAATGTAGTTGTATTCATATTTTTCATGGCCTGGACAGGAATATATAGCTTATTAGTTTATATTTTAGTTAATTATGTATAAAAATTAATATTAAGAGACTTACTGTGTTAGTACTGACACCTAGCTTATGGCAGCTCACGTGGTGGACTGGCTGGGTTGAACCCTGTTCTATTATCAGATGATTGTATGTTCGGTTTTTTGGTAAAATTTTTTTATATTTGAATGTGGAATATTTCACTATTTTATTGTTATATGTGTTATTATTGTTATGCTAAAAAGTTGTATTGTAATATATTTTTTTAAATTTTATTTATATATATTTTATAAAACAAGAATGTACACTAGAATTGTTATTCCTTGATAATGGCACGTAGGAAGATTATTAAATAAAAATTGATGGCTGTTGAAAATGGTTCAATTTATTTAAAATAACCAGTTATAAAGTATATCGAATAAACAGCAAATAATTAAACATTAAACATTTAATTTTTTATTATTTTATATAATTACTATATTATTAAATGCCTTACATTGTATTTATAGAGAATTAAAAAATAAATAATCATATATTGTTTATTTTGGAACTAGTTCAAGACATAAATATTAAATACTAAAACAAATTTGGCACAATTATTTTATTTTTATTTCCTTTAAAGTTCCATGTTTTTTAATTTTTGCAATAAAAAACTGTTAGGATATGTGTGTGTGTGTGTGTGTGAGTGTGTATGTCTGTGAACAACGGCGACATTTACTTGTTTCTATTCAGTAAATTTGACAACCGTAAAATAATAATAATAATAATAAAAAAAGAAAAAAAAAAAAAAAACATTTAGCCGTCAGAGTTCGCTTCCTTTACTGTCGTCACACGTCTTCTTATAAATAGTCTTTACCCAATGGTGTTGACAGGGGACATTCCAAAACCAATAACTAGGTCCGTCCGTCCGTACGTACGTACGAGTTAAATACGAGGGATATATGAGAGTTGAGACTGTTGAATAGTTGACATGAGAAACTCGTATTCTAAATTTAGTAACGTTTGAACACCTTTAACAGTTGACAACTAGAGAACAGAGTTAGTTGATCTGTGTGGCCACGTTTAACTTGAACATAGACATGTTGTGGAAATGATGCTACTACTACAACTCTACTGTTTGACGGACTCATACACTCTTCTTCTTCTTCTTCTTAAACGCTATATAAGAGTAACCATGTCACGCTACTGTATATCACATAGACTTGTTTGCCCACACTAACACATATATACAATCACTTATTACATATTACTGAAGGATAACTAACATACAAGTTTGGATGAGAGACAGAAATGAAATAAGAAAAACATGGGGAATATCACTAAAAACAGAAACAACTACTATCACAACTCAACAAACATTTTAAACGTGAAACTTCTATTTCTTCTCCCTTTTACTAATTCAGTAATAATAATAATAATAATAATAATAACAAACTAATACAAAAACGTATATCTGTCCAATAAAAACAAATACAGTTAACTAAATACAGTTTAACTAACATTATAGATATATAAATAAATACTCGTACATAAAACATAAATATATAAATATTTTTATTAAAAAAAAAAAAAAAAATATCAAAAAAAAAAAAAAAAATATCACTTCTAAAGTTAGATACTATTTAGTAACTAAACACAAAACAAGAATATTAAAAATAGAAACAAGATTTTTGTCAGTAGTAAATCTTTTTTAGTATTATAATTGATAGCGTTGAAAATTGTTGCCTATCTTATTCGCTTTGTAAGAAAAATAAAAAACAGTTCAACAGAATCTCCATTGAACATGACAATAACTTCTTTTTTACTTTCTCTTACTCCTAGTAAGAGGAAGT
>JAAEAF010000133.1:0-91580 GCA_011037195.1 Triatoma infestans | reverse complement strand
TCTCTTAAAAAAGTTAGATACCTTTCACCAGTTAAGTTCCCTCTATAGAAGTATGGGCCGATTAGTTGGTTTCCTCAAACTCCACACCAAACATTTGTAGAAAAAACAACCTAATGGCGTGTGGCGAAGGTAACTTGTGGATTTTCTTCTGCCCATATTCAAAAGTTCCAACGATTAAGAAGGCCATTGTTGGTAAACTTTGATTCATCAGTCCATAAAATTGTGTATTTTTTGTGGGGATATCTAAAAAATAAATGTACAGTAACCTTAATCCCATGACTTCAGTCGAAGATATGGAACGTCGAATAACTCTAGCCTGCCTAGATGTTGACTTTGCCACCTAAGTGCTGCTACAAACAGAGCGTGGGAGTCCAGAGCTTTGGCTTGCCTATCCGTTGACGGTGCCCAGTTTGAAGAGCTTCTTAAAGAAAAAATAAGGTAATTTTGACATTAAACTGAAATTTGTTTTTCATATTTTAAATTGCCATAACTTTTGAAAAACCTAACCGATTTTAAATTTTTTTTTTTTTTTTTTTTTTTAGAGGCTCAATTACTATAAAAATATGCAAAAAAAAATATAATGTTCCATTTGAAAAAAAAAAGTTGGATGCTGTATCTCGGGATATTGGGGTATAAAAAAATGGTTCAATCACTGAAAATAAACTAGACTAAAAATGATTAAATACGTGTTTTCTATTTTTTCGAAATTTCCCGCCGTTTAAAAAAAAAGTGGGTGGAGCATATAACTCTGGTCACCCTATATATATATATCAGTAAGTATATAAGGATAGGGAACGGATTAGCTCAGTGGTAGCGCGCTGGACTAGCAATGTGGCGGTTCCGGGTTCAAATCCAGCTGCTGCTCTTAGATTTTTTCTTTCTAGGAGCCTCTTACAGCTCACTGTCCGTGGACAATGTTGTCTGGAACGAGAGAACACTGTCCGGAAGCTGGCAGTGTACTGGAATCCTCCGAACTTTGGGAGTAACTAACTATACGGGCCCAGAAGGGCTTTGGATAGCATAGGGGCTTGATCCCTCCCCACAGACAATAAAAAAAAAGCAGTGGGCTTGGTACCGAAAGTCTCGTCTCGAGTCTAACAGCTGTTTGAGTCACTAAAACACACCATTCGTTTATGGACAGTATTGTTTTAAAGAGAACACAGAATGGAGGCGCTGGGCGAGAAAAACCTCAATATTTGAGGCGCCTTAATAAATAAAATAAATAAATAAATAAATGAATGAATAAGCACAAAGAAGTACTACATACTGATAATACAAAACATATAAATGTATGAAACGTAAAATATACAAATTGTATCAGAGTACTTTAGAGGAAACCTTAAGGTTACTGCTCTCCCAGTACCACCCCAAAAAAAAAAAAAATATATCTCCTGGAAAATGTTACAAATAAGTGTATTATGTGTTGGCAACAAACGAAGTTTAATGAAAATCGTGGGAGCCATTTCCGAGAAAATTCGAAAATATTGGAAAAAGTCCTTGAGGTTGGATTTGTCCAAAACCTGCGTAGTAATACCTAAAAGGACTATTAGTTTAAGACGTCAGAGAGTTTTTGTTTTCGAGATATTTTGTTCTCTCTCTCTCATACCACACACGCAACACACAAAGACCATTCGCTAAGTTACTTCCTCAGGAAACTTGTACTTCCATTGGAAACTCACTATCGAAAATCTGATACAACCAATAGGAATAGAAAGCAAAACTTTTCTCTAAAGTAATATCTCAGTACTATGTACGGTTCCATTCATCTTATTTATGAAAGTAGATCAGAATACTATAATATTGAGGCAGAAAAGTTATGCTACGTTTAAAATTTGATTAAAATTGATTAACCGGAATTATATCTTGATTTATCGGTTTTCTTTTAATCTTAGAATTCCACACCCAAATATGAATTTTACTTTTATCAACAATTGTAGCGCAGATCTTGACGCGCCTTAAATAAAAAAAAAAAATAAATAAAAAACAAATGTGGTGCGTGACAGAAACATTAAGTTGAAGTCAACTCTCTACACGAATAGGTAGCTTATACTCTGACGATGAATCAGAATCCGATACCGATCAGGGACATGAAAAATAAGCATACTACTATGGACAAAATCCCAGATGTTTCACTGTTTTATTTGTATCATTTTTACCGGATTCATTCTTGGGGGTTATGAATTGTATGACGTTAAATATTTCAAATGTTATTAGTATTAATTGACGTTGTTTTCTGGATTGCAATAATGAAGAAATTGTCATAGATAGTTGATGTATCCCCCACCATCTATAAAGTGGAGAATGTAAATATTTATTTATTTCAATGCAATAGAGTAAAAATTCCAAGTTTAAAGAAAAGCTTATCAATTTTTTTTTAATTATATAACCAGCAGTAAGAGAAAGTTATGCGGGGGTTTAACATCAGATTTTTTTTCCTGTGTCAACTAAAGGTATTTCTACCATTTTATAATAATTGTACATAGCCGAATAATAATCTGCCTTAACGGCTTTTATCGTGTTTTAATTTAATGTTCACTTTCTCATCTCATTGTGAGATATCTAGAAACTTAACAGATTTCACATACAGCATCACTAAACATTTTTTTCTTCAAAATTTATCACAAAAAAAAAATGATTGAAACTTTATCCGCTTCGACTGATAAAAAAAAGGGAGCTTTATGTTCTGTCGTTCCTTCTTATCAAAAGTTGTAAATGTAAAAAGTTTCTTTGTAGGTATCAGCCAATATTTTTTTTTAAAAAAAGGTACTTCTAACTTGATATCAGTATCTATGCGAATATATCAAACAGAAAAGACACACCACCTCAAAACTGAACTATTGTCAATATCAGCCTTTGCCAGATCACTTCTACATGCACAAACACTAGTGGTTTTGGTGAGAAGGGATATGATAAAATTTCAAAATGTATTTTAATCACAAACGAATTTTGTAGTACCTAAATTTAACCAACTAGCAGGTGGGAGGCACAACATATGATGTATAAAAAAAATTAATTTTGGTTTAAGTCGTAAATAAACGAAAAGTTCTAAGTTTATTATGTTTAGCTGACATTTCACGTTGACATTGATATCGTCTTCAATTTAATTAAATATCCATGCAAAAAAATTTTCCTTCGGAGAGATTGGGGCAATAAAGGCTCAGTAATATTAAACTGGTGTAATGACATGGCAAAGTCATTGGCATCGGCAAAGTCATTGACGTCGGCAAAATACACCAAAAGAAAGATTTACAACTAGTGGTTCCAGCCATCTGCTATCTAAACAAAGGTGGCAGTATTAAAAAGCAACCATTGGCCGCCATCAGACGCGGTCAATAAACAACAAAGCTCCTTTCATCAATACTTAATCAATAAGCAAGCACCGCTATAAGGTTGGCCACTGAACTGACCTGAATAAGGTCTTCAAACTACGAAGGTCGCACAAGGCCCCACACTAAGACAGATGCCTTGGTGTGAGTGTGAACAACAATATATATATAAAATCTACCATATACGATATGATTATTATATCATCTACGACCAAACTATCCACGAGCGGCAATTCACAGTTATATTCAACTTAACATTCTCGTAGTTGTGCACTTTCGTTCGTTATTTTAACCATTCTAAATTATCAGCTATTTATCTTATATTTATTATTAAGTATTTTATTATAATTATTAGTTACCATTTATCACGTTTAAATTATTGTTAAAATACAGTTTATTTTTATATAAAAAACTGTTTAATAATTCGAGCACTAACTTCCAAATCTCTCAAACTAACTTCCGCCCTCTTCAAGACATCTGCTACTCCAGGAATCACACATCAAACAATTCCATTACATCTAATATCTGATTCCATTACACTGGCATTTTAAAACTAAGTCCTATTCATCATGTATTTATGGATTTAAGAATTTTAAAAATTCTTGTAATTAAATAAGAATAAAATTAGAAAATAAATAAATAAATAAAATAAAATAAATAAATTAAATAAATAAATTAAATAAATAAATTAAATAAATAAATAAAATAAATAAATAAATAAATAAAAATAATAAATGTAATAATAATAATAAGGGAAGGGAATATAATTGGTTAGCGTAGCGGACTTCTACGCGGAGGACCCGGGTTCGAGTCCAGCTGTGCTACCCTTAGTTTTTTTCTTCCTAGGAGCCTCTACAGCTCACTGTCCGGTGAAGGATAGTAGTCTGTACTGAGGGAACACTGTCCGGAGGCTGGCAGTGCACTGAGAAGGCTCCGGGCGGCAATAACCTTTAGATTTTATGACGCGCCTTAAATAAAAAAAAATAAAAAAATAATGAAAAAAAATAATGCAATATATATATATATATAAATGCAATAAAATATATATTATAATAATGAATAATTATTTATTCAATTTCCTTCAATTATTTATCTCTGATATATTTTTTTTTGAACGTTGTATTTTTATTTGTTTATATAACTCATTTCTGAAGTAATATGTAATATTGCAATTATAATACACAGTATAGACATCGATATAGTATTTCCAAAACAATACATTGTCATATACATTACGACAATATATGAAATATATATGCATACATATATTTTTATACTAAGCACAGCCATTTCGCTCAACTCATGTTTTTTTTTTTTGCCTACAGGAATTAAAAAAAAAATTTTAATTAAAAGTGAACTTCGGAAGTTTAGCACGACAATAATCATGCCTCGCTCTAAAGTAAGGGAAATGGTAAGAATTTGTAAAATTGCAGTAACCGATTTCAACAATCTTGGATATTTAACGATGCATTTAATATGTTTTAACATTTTTTTAAAGTAAATAATAGAATCGCATACTTCTATTCTAAAGTACTTCAAATTTGAACGAAATCTTTGAACATCGCAACTTCCTAGAAACTCGTAAAACTCAATTTTCCCGGAAATGTTCAAATAAATGTTCATATGTAAATGAAATATCGATAAAATAGAAAAAAAAATCATTGGAGCAGTTTTTGAAAAATTGCGGGAGAAACTTTAAAAAAAGAAATGAAATTATTCAATAACATCAACGTCTGTTTGATGTCGGATCCCCTGATAAAGGAGATAATATACATTGCACTTTCACAGAATTCCTTTTCTCATGAATTAGATATTATATTTCTTTCTTCTTTTTTTTACACAATTAAACTATTAATAAAAGATTTAAAAGTATTTAGATTATATTAACGTTTTTAAGGTTTTGTAATGAAAGAGGCAAGGTACAATCAATTACCTTATTAACAGTATTACAATTTCTAATATTGAATTTAATGTTATGCGATAATGATTTTTATCCAGACGTGTGGACGTTTGAAAGGGGTACATGTCAATCTTCTTTTACCATTAAATTTTGTGATAAGCAATACTAATTAAAGTGTAAAGAAACACTTTACACATTTACCACGTCATTACCCGCTTTCCTTTCATTCTTTGATTAAATGTATAACTTTTACTCACTACTTAGTTTAATAATTGCCATGTTATTGAAAGGATGGAGTAAAAGGTATTTTAATTAATTATTTTCTAACAACACGTTCCAGTGTTGTCAATTTTATTACGAAGTAGTTAAAACTTGTTATAGATGATATTGTTGTGGTTGGTATAAAAGTTATAAGCACACGGGCTTATGAGTAAGATCAGTTACGTTTTTTGAAGTAAACATCATTCTAATTTATCAGTTATTTCCTATCTATCAGTTAAACCGTCTTTTACAAATGTTTCTATTCAATAAAAATACGAGTGAGAATTAGTGTTCACGAGATTTGTATGATTTATGAGAACAGTATTGGGAGGTACCAAGTTCTAAGCTAACCAAAGTCTCACTGGATCCATATAGCTATCACCCCCTTCCACCAAAAAAGTAACAACAAACCGGGATTAATAAAAAAAAAAATCAGACCCAGATCTAACTCAATTAAGATAACAACAATCTAAACAAATGGACAATAACCCTAAGGGAAAATGGCCTATGCTCTTCCACAGATATTCTGTTCCAACCAAACGCGCTGAACCTAATTTTCTCACAACCCGAGTAAGATAGAGGATCAGTACGACTACCTCAGGTTCACAATCTCTACAAAAGAAATGTGATAGAGCCACATTATGTAAAGATGTTTCCTTAAATCACAATGTCGAATAAAGAATCTAAAGTTCAATAAAGAATTCAAGAATTAGGATGCATAAAAAGTGCACTACTTGTCCGTGAAAGTTTCAGAACACCCCTGGGCTCTTAGCCCAGTCAGGATTTTCTCGAAAATGGCTCCAACGATTTTCTTTAAATTTGGTATATCAACTATACATACAAGGTTCTACAATTTTTGTTTGAAGCATTTCTCTAGGAAAATGCATTTAAGGGCATTAGACAGATTAGACTTTGGGAGACGAGAGTTTTGGAGAAATACTAGGAGGATACACAGGGGTGCCTTCAGGCTAAAAGATTTTTCAAGGGGACTAAGCAGGGGGTTTGAGATTACCTCCTGTCCCATAGTAGGATAGGACTGAGGACCTTGGTGGGCGTAGTGATTGGACACACATGGGTGGTTAGTCATTTGCATAATATAGGGAGGACGTCTAGCCCTATTTGTCAGAGCTGTGATGATGGAGTTAGGAAAACGGCGTATCACTATCTATGTCAGCGTTCCCGTTTCGCTGGTACTAGGTTTCGTGTATTTGGAAGGGCATAACTCTCGCGGGAGTGTGTGGAAGTAGACAAACCGACAGACTATCGGGGGAGATTAAATAGGGGGACGATTTTGAGGGGGGAAATTGCAGGGATAAAAGCCATATAGGCTTAGGCCCCAGGCCGATAAGCACCCAGATTTAATAATAATAATAGTCCTGTCAGGACCGCCAATAATTCTCCATACTTCGGGACCAATGCAGGGGAGAGAGGCGCATAATTTGACCATCTTCTACCTCCTCTTCCCATAGATTCAATATGACTTGATTCCCAGACTAGAAGTGGGTATGTCCTTAGAGAAAGAAAGGTCTTCCAGCTTTCTAATACCAAATTGGAGATGAACACACAAGAACTCAGCGAACTCTCGCTTATCTGAGTGCTGTGGCTTGCTTCTTCGGTGTATGAAGTCCGATTTTAATTCTTTTAAGTCCCTGAATGTTGATCCGGCAATAAAATTCCAAAGTCACTGTTGGTTGTTATTTTCAGGTTACTCACGTGTAAAATCAGGAAATCAGCGGTGAAAGTTGTTATTTTTATTTTGAAATCTGGTAAACAAAATAAGATTGCAGTGTGTCAATAAATTGATCAATTTGTCCTCATTCATGGACAAAATTGAATACGTTATGCATCAAATCCAAGGACACAATAATATTTATCAAATAAGGAACTTTTTCATAATTAATCTTTAATTTGATAAGATAGTAGAAATCATGGAAAGCGAAAAATATTGTATCCATTCTCAAAGTGAATTACATTATCTATTGAACTTTGCGTGAACTAAAGGAATGCGTGATCGTCTGGATCGTGCCATGGTCTATTGCAATTTACAGGAAATCCACTTTTACGTGATCACTAGAGTTGTCACATACAGGCAAACGATAATATCAAGTTTAGTGAACTGGGGAGCTAGTTGAGAGTTTCTTGAAGGCACAAAAACTTTTTCTTTTCTGATGGTATTTTCTGCTACTTCTACGTCTGTAAGATATATTTGTGTAAAATGTATTTTTAAGATAGCATTTATCTCATCTTCAAGGAAAACAAGTTATCAGGTAAGTTTACATCCGGATCCTTAAAATAATGATTAGAATTTCCAACAAATTTAGCAATTCAATTACAGCTACTTTCAGAATTAACTTTGAATATGGTTTAAGATTCGTTCAATAACAAAATATAATATATACGTATCTTATAATTTGACTTTTATGTTTAAAGTAAATGTCATCTAAAAAATTAAAAAACACACAAAAATTTGATTTTAAAATTCTGTTTTGGAAACACAGAATTGTATCCGAAGTTTTGGTTTGAATTTTTTAGCATGTACTATCAATTTCTAACGATTTCTGAGAATTTTTCATTTTTTTGTTGTAATACGGATAAACAATTTATTTTTATTTGAATCTGGTGTGTGAAATAATTTTCCGAATCAAAAGCTCTAGGATTCTCTGAGAGCTGTGAAATAAGACTTTTCTTGATGTATCAAATTACAGCATAATAATGCAAAAAAAACTGCCTGCCTGCATATAACCATTTTTTTATTGAATTTACTTAATCAATTGGAAATTGAAAAATCTAGTTACAGAGAGAGTTTAATTTTACAAAATTTAAGTTTAGATATATACAGGGTGTAACAGCAACCTCTGGCAATACTTCGGCATATGGTTTTTTTCACTTTATTTGGAACAAAAAATTTCTAATAAACCATGGTCCGATTCGTTCGCCTTCAAAAGTTATTCTTCATTTTGGAAAATTTTCAATTTTCCTACTTTTTCTCATAAAATTGATTATAACTCCAAAATTTTTTAACATAAATCATATTCAATTACATCTTTGGAAAGAGCATTAAATTTCCTATAAGAAACAGAAGTTTTAATTTAATTGAATTAATTATAAGGTTTTTAGAGACATTAAACTCAACTCTACAGCGCTTCGACTGTTAAAAACCACTTTTCAATAGTATTTTCTTATAAATTTCTCTAAGGCTAGCCCGTTACAGAAAAAATATCTACATTTCACCAGCTTTCCAACGATAATAATATCATGGGATTTCTTTATAGTTTTCTTAAAGAAAATACGAAATAAATGTAAAAAAAAACACAAAATGAAAATTGAGAGCTGTAACAAAAATATCACAAGATTAATTCATAATCCTGTAATGAACTTTGGAATTGTTATCTCACGATAGAAATTGTCCATTTCTAATAAACAGAAACATTCAGTCGTGTTTTAGCTGGTCATACATTCAAAATGCCGGAGTTCTTTGTCATAGAATAGCGAGATATGGTTTTTATTTGTGGGTTTTGTAACGGCAGAGCGGAAGTTGCCGCTGAGTATGCTAGCCGTTGGCCTAACAGGAAACCATATAAGCAGCGTATTAATGACTAGGGGAAACCGGTTCTGTGAGAATAAACTACCAAGAAACTGATCGTTCTGACGGCGTTCTGGTTGCACGGGGATTCTCGTCACTCCAATAGTGCATGTTGCGGGTGTTTAAAGAACCATTTCGAGTAAACGTCGCCTCATCGGTCCACAAAATGTTTTGGGGGAAACGACGATTCTGGGCTGTTTGTTGTAGCAGCCAAATACAGAATTGAGTACGACAGGCGTAATCACGTTCTAGCAAATACTGTACTTGCTGCACGTGATACAGATATCTACCATCCCGTCGAAGATACCTGTGCACCGTCTGATGTGACAAACCTAGCGACAATGGCACTTTGCGAGTGCGAAGGGTAGAATCGTCATCAAACACATTCAAGATGAGTTGACATGAATTTTCGTAAGAACGATCAAGTTTCTTCGGTAGTTTATTCTCACTGAACCGGTTTCCCCTAGTGTTCAATACGCTGCTTGTATGGTTTCCTGTTAGGCCAACGGCTAGCATACTCAGCGGCAGCTTCCGCGCTGCCGTTACAAAACCCACAAATAAAAACCATATCTCGCTATTCTATGACAAAGAAATCTGGCATTTTGAATGTATGACCAGCTAAATCACGACTAAATGTTTCAGTTTATTAGAATTAGACAATTTCTATCGTGAGATAACAATTCCAACGTTCATTACAGGATTATTAATTAAGCTTGTGATATTTTTGTAACAGCTCTCAGTTTTCATTTTGTGTTTTTTTTTACATTTATTTCGCATTTTCTTTAAGAAAACAATAAAGAAACCCCATGATATTATTATCGTTGGAAAGCTGGTGAAATGTAGATATTTTTTCTGTAACGGGACCATACGCTAGCCTTAAAGAAATCTATAAGAAAATACTTTTGAAAAGTAGTTTTTAACAATCGATGCGCTGTAGAGTTGAGTTTAATGTCTCTAAAAACCTTATAATTAATTCAATTAAAATAAAACTTCTGTTTCTTAAGGAAATTTAATGCTCTTTCCAAAGATGTAATTGAATTTGATTTATGTTAAAAACTTTTTGAGATATAATCAATTTTATGAGAAAAAGTAGGAAAATTGAAAATTTTCCAAAATGAAGAATAACTTTTGAAGGCGAACGAATCGGACCATGGTTTATTAGAAATTTTTTGTTCCAAATAACGTGACAAACCATATGCCCAAGTATTGCCAGAGGTTGCTGTTACACCCTGTATATTGGGAAAACTGTTGCATTACACAATTCTCCAAAGAGACTTGCTAATAATAGCTTGTTTCGTCATGGATAATTAAAAATTAGGCAAAGATAAGTTTTAAAAGTGGATGTAATCAGTGAGTATCGCATTTGTAATCCTTAAATAATAAATACTTATTTTTTATTTAGTTTCATTAAATGTAAATAAAAACTAAATGTATCAAAAAATCTTTCAAAAAATTAACAAAACTATTATGGAAATCTCGAATTGAATGAATATTATTGAGAAACGCAAACACAGTTTGCCATCTAAGTTATAAATTTTTACTTGTTATATTATTGTAATCGTGACAAATTTTCAAAATTGAGTCATCACACAGGAAATACATGTTTTGAGGTCCCTTGATGATGAGAAAAAGGTTTTAGCGAATGGTGAGTTGAGTGTGTGACCAAAATATCTCAAAAGTTAATAATCTCAGGAAGCTCAAATTTAGCGATTCCTTTAAGTTACTACCGCTGCATCTGATACCAAAATTGCGATAAAATATTTGTTGGACTTTCTATGAATTCAAATACATACCTAATAATTTATGCCAGCTACAGATGTCATAATTAATTCAATCTACTTTCCTGAGAACATGAAAAGAGAACATAAAGAGAATATATATTTAATGTATGCACTTCATTACGTACCTTGTGCTATTTAATAATTAAAACTTATTTTTTTTTATTAAGTAAACCTTTAGATGATAAAAAATAATCATAATAATAATAATAATAATAACATAGGGAAGGGATTAGCTAAGAGGTTAGCGTACTGGACTCCGTGTGGTGGACCCGGGTTCGAGGTCCAGCTGTGCTACCCTTGAATTTTTTCTTGCTGGAGCCTCTACAGCTCTCTGTACGGTGATAGACAGTATCAACTGTAACGAGAGAACATTGTCCGGAGGCCTGCAGTGCTCTGAGAAGGCTCCGGGCGTCAATGACCATACACATGTTGACGCGCCTTAAAATAAATAAAAAAAAACTAAAAAATAATAATAATAAAGAAATAAATAACTGACTTTGGAATATTAACAATTTATTGAGATTGAATAAATTGTTGAAATGATCGGCAGTAGACAATCACACATTGTCAATAATATATTGGCTGTTGAAAATGAACCTTGCCATTTCACTTTTCACAAAAATTATATTTGCATGCTTAATGAGAAGATAGAAAAGAAAAGAAAAGTTTGGAATAGCCGAGCAACGGCCGGTGTTAATTTATGATTGGGGTGAGAAACGATGATTTCTTGATCTGTAGCTACTTAGTAGTCTTGCTTGTTCTAACGATCGTTTAACTGGTGGAGAACACACTGACTTGCAAAATGCTTCTTGATTGTTTTTACTTCTTGGAAATTTGTTGCTTGTTTATAAAATTACCACAAAACTTGTTGCTGACTATTTCAAAACTGATGGCAAACTCTTGGAATATTCATAAGAGACTTCTTGAAAGTTAATTGTAGATTTCTGTATTGACTTCTTAAATGTCGATGCTAGAATTCTTTATAGATTTATTGAACGTTTATATAGAATACAAATTCGACAGATGTGACGGGAGTAGCCCATTCGACTCGAATAGGACTATGTAAAGCAACTTTTCGCGTTGTTAGATGTCAGCAACATGGAAAAGTTAAATGCTATTGTGGAGAAATTTCAAAACACAATATTTATTTTTTTATTCACATCACAGTAATATTATGTAACTTTATGTCTTTAAATAATGGCAATTATTACATAGCATACGTAAATAACTTATTACAATATTACATTAACTTATAATTAAATAAGAGGGTAATAAGTGAACTAGTGGTGCTGCTATGTGCGGAGAAGAGTGGCGTTGGAGGGTGGAAATAAGACCGCAAGTACAGGAGTCACAGGCTAAAGGAAGATTCATTCGTTAGCTGAGAGATGCCTAATTGGTAATTGCGGACCCCATTAGCTTAATAAGGTAGAGGCATTTTACATAAAGTTCAGGCCGTTCTACCAGCAGAAGTGGGCTCCATCGGCCTACCGTAAGGCCCTAGTGTATGCAGAAGTTTAAAGATAATCGTTGGAGCTATATTCAAGAATATCGCAAAAACCTATTTGCTAAATTCCATTCAGTACTTCCGGTTGAGGAATTTTCGACAGATAACTTCCTGGTAGGATACCATGGTGATATCCTATATAGAATGTCCACTTCGACCTTCCTGCGATTTTTCGTTTTTGTACTATGCTGTTTGCATATATGCATACAGCAGCCATACATACATACACATACTCACACACACGTCCCCTTTCAACCACGCTGTTACACAATATAAGCGCTAAGAGGTCATGAAAAAAATCAAGCTAATATGATCCATTTGATTGCCCACTCTTCCTGCCCTTGCGATAATCAAACACCTTAATCGTGGCTTATTATCTACCAATGTTCACCGTTCGAACAATGGAGATCATCTCTAATAAGCGAATATATCTTGCTAGGATTCAAGTGGGCCTGTGACTGATTTTAAGTGCACTAATATTTGTATGCTAATCCTATACCAAATACACATAAACATTTCCATTATTTTTTTTATTTATTTTAAAACAAAGATTTTTAATTGTTATAATTATTACTTTTTATCATTAGCTTAATTATATTATTATTAAAATTATTAGTGTCCCTATTTTTGATTTACCAAAATTTTATTAATTAATTGTTTATTAAAAACTTTGTTTTAATTGAAGCTTAGATATATATTTAATATATCTTGTGGAACATTATTAATAGAGTTTTTATGAAAATTATGTTTTCGCTAACACTTTCTCTTACGAACATTCCAAGAAAGTAAAAAAAAAAATATATATTAAAATATATTATTAAAATTAACATTAAATAAGTAAATGTGACATAGTTTCTTATTGTGGCCTTGGGTATGGTTAATGTTACATTATTATAAGATAAACTGCATAGTTAAGATAAGCCCTTTGTATGTCATCCTTAACCACTGAGAGACATCTTTCTAGTCAAAGGATTCACCACAAATGTATCATTATTTAGTGCCTATGTATATATTTATATACATTAGTTAATCTGGAAATGACAGGAACTTGGATTTTATCCATATATTTTAGACAGATTTATTATGTAAATGTTTATTTAAAACTAAAATTTATTAGATTTATGGTTAACAAATGGGAATAAGTAAATGAAAATGGCAATTAAATTGTTTTAAAATGAAAATAATTAAATTGTTTCATTAAATAACACGTATAAAATTGTTCAATAATATTTCAAATATAATCGTTTTTAATCGTGAATAATAACTTTTAGCAAAAGTTTGTATTGTTTGCAGATTATTATTCCATTGGTAACAAGCAAAGAATTTCTAATCGCTCACTTAAACTTTCCTCTAATTTGTTGAATTGCCAGCCTTGAAGAAACGAGTGGTAATAAAAATGTGGTAGGGACGTGGTGTTAAGAGAGGATTGTGTGATGGATGCAAGAAATATAAAAATATATTTAATTTAAAAAAAATCAAAATGATGTAAATATATGACATTCCCTTGCAAGAGGACATTTCAGGTAGAGACCACTATTGTCTTTTAGAGTTCATGAACTTGATAGCATTGTCTACCCCTTCTCCTCACAGGGAAAGATTTGAAATAACTATTAGAAGACATTCCTTCAAGTATAGTTTGGTTGCAGGCACCGAAGCAGAACACATCAGGACTGGGCCAGTTTTAAGTTATAACATAAGAGTTCATTCCAACTAAATTCAGTAAATTAATAAGCATATTGCTGTGTTATTGAATACCATTTAAATATCTTTAAATAATATATTTAATTTAATCTACCAGCGTTTTCTTAATTATTTCTTATTTCTGAGACTCTACTCTCTTAAACATATATACTTACAAGCCCTTTTACAAAACTGCTCACGCCACAAGTTACCAGCACACAAACACACAGCATCACCAATCACATTTCAATTGCATATTAGCTAAAATCCATCTAGTTCCCCCGTAATTCAGCTTATTCAAATTGAAAGTAGGGAAGCGATTAGCTAACTGGTTAGCATACTGAACTCTCACGCAGAGGACCCGGGTTCAAATCCACCTATGCTAACCTTAGATTTTTTCTTCCAAAAAGCCTCTACAGCTCACTGTCCGGTGATGGATAGTGTTGTTTGTAACGAGAGGACACTGTCCGGAGGCTGTAAGTGCTCTGAGAACGCTCCGGGCGCCAATGACCATAGATGTTGACGCGCCTTAAATTAAAAAAAATAAATAAATAAATTAACAATAATAATAATAATAATGATAATAAAGAAATAAAGGCGCTAATGACCATGGCAGTCGATGCGCCGGGAAAAAAAAAAAAAAAAAAATAAAAAATAAAGAAATAAATAATTGATTTTAACTATTATGTTAAGAAATTTAGTTATCACCGGAAATACATATTTTGAGGTCCCTTGAATACGAAAAAAAGTTATAGCGAATGGTATGCGTTATGTGTGTGTGTGTGTGTGTGTGACCAAAATATCTCAAGAGTGAAAAATCGCAAGGAGCGATCGCAAATTTAGCGATTCCACCACTGTATCTGACACCAAAAATTGCGCTAAAACATTTGTTGTAATTTCTATGAATTCAAATATATTCCTAATAATTTATGCAAGCTACAGATGTCATAATTAATTCAACCTACTTTCCTTAGAACATGATAAGATAAAAGAGAATAATAAAATTTAATGTATGCAGTTCATTACGTACCTTATGCTATTAAATAATTAAAATTAATTTTTTTTTTTTTTTTATTAAGTATGCTTAGTGAGTTTTCTGCTTTCTGTTGGAAAAGTACCCATTTCCAAATCACAGAACTTGGATTACGTTATGCAAATGCTACTCATTTACTCAGTTTACAATAAATCACAGAATCAATGAAAATACCAAATCGGACAAGTTTGGTTCAAAACCAAACTGATTATTCATGTCTTTTAAATTAGCCATGATTTGAAACTTTTGGCTGTCAGTTTGTTGGGCAGTTAACTTGAATCAGGATATCATTAGGAGATTTATATTTTATGAGTATAGACAATTGTCCAGAATATTTCTAATTAGAAATCACCGCGATTCTTTGTCAATACATAAGACACAGTCTTGTTTTACTTCTATATTTGGCAATTAGAAAACGGTTTTTGCGTACCAAACACTTCGTTATTAGAAAAAATCTGGTGTGATACATTAACCTGATTTTCTCTTATTGAATTTTGCATAGTTATAGTTGACAACTTTCCTTTTAACTTAATCTCTAATAAGAGCTGGAATAATGTTTATATAAAGTTTCTTTATGTATCATGCTGTACGACAAGCAGCGCACCACCTTCTCTTTAAATCTCTATTAATTGAAGACTGCCTGAAATTCTCCAACATTTTATATTTTAATTTTTTTTAATTAGTTCCACTACCTGTCTGTGCCATAACCAATCATATCCTGTTATAAAATATATATATATTTTTTTTTAATTAAAGAGCCCAATTGTATTAAACAATCTCACGCTTCCATAATCAATAGCTTATAACAGGCAATTCTGGACATATTTAGCAACTTAATGCTCTTTAAGACAAGTGATCTTCAACCGCGACATCTAGCTTTTCTAGCTGTAAGAGAAAGTGAATATATCTGAGGGGCCAGCAGTCAGTCACAATTTCTACCTTGAAGATACCAATCCCCAACAGTGAAATGATCGCTGAGATGAATATACGAATTGGCACTAAACTCACAATTTTTATATTTTCTATTTTACTGAATAAATAGAGAAGAGTGTATAGAGCGAGTAAAGAGTATGACTAAACGAAGAGTGAATGATGATGGTTGACGGATAATGTGATGAATGTAGAATGGTGTAGCGCTGATACAGGCGTGGGCAAGAAAAGTGGGAGACACTCTTCAAATTAGAATGCATGACTGACTGTAAGCCTCTCAGTTGGTCAGCTTATATCTCACTTTCTCTTATCGCTAGAGACAGCTTCTAGGTTGGAGGTTGGCTGTCATAGTTGAAGCCCATTCGCCAACTCATTGTAGTGGGCGTGACAGAGGGTATAGTGCATTGGTTACGTGCCTTGAAATGGTTGAGTTCTCAATGGTGGTGCCTTGAAATGGTTGAGTCCAGGTTGTGTGTGCCTGCTTTGCTGGTTTTATTCTAACACATTTGTATTACGCGAGGTAATCCAAAATGATGGTTAAAAATTAGACAATTGGAAATGCATTATCAATTTTTTTCTTTGTTTTTGTTTTGAACGATTTCCTAAAGAACGACATCATGATCTTTAAACTTTGATGTTATTTTTGCATAATACGAGTAAATTTAAAAGTAGCGGAATAAAGTTCCCTTTTTGGATTTATGAAGATAGAATGTAGCTTGGTAGGTAATTTACATTTCTTACATGATTGATATCAATGATCCTTTCAGGAGGGAGTATTAGCAGACTGAATTCCCGAAATTTCTATTTTAGAGAACTCTTAGTGCCTTGACGAGGTTGCTAATGAAGCTAATATGTCTAGCTTTTCTGTGGAGTATTTACAGGGTATTGGTTCCAATATATCAAAATCTAGTAGAGTTTTTGTGGTGTTGGATAGAGAAATTTTAGGCTTATATCTAAGCTGTCTAGTTGTCAATCTGATGCTATATAACCGGTAGTACGAGAAGGCCAACGAAATATAGATTTAAAATATTTTACTTGGACGGTTTCTATTTGTTCAGTATATCTTAGAACCCTAAAATGATACTTTCGAACAGATTCAGCTTACTCTCCCAAGAAGTCAGATTGGTTTTGAAATAGGATCCGAAGAGAGGGATTAAAGCAGAGAGATAGAGAGAGAGAGACAAAATTGAGAATCTCAGTCACTACTAAAGAGGGAGACTCTGTATTTATACAGCTGCGCTAGCCCTACAAGGAACAGTCTTTAGAACAGTTTATACAGCAGTTATAACGCGTCAGCAACAAACTACTACCTTTTTCTTTACTCAGTCTAAATCTCTCGCTAACTAGTTTCTATTTACGTGTAAAGTACTGGCATTTTTTTGTCTCTATTTTATTAAATAGTGTTCAGCAATCATTCTAGCTTATTTCTTTAAAAACCCTTCTTTACTAATTTCTGTTCTTTCTAAAACTTATTATAATTTTAACAACAATAGTTCTCACAGCTCCAAAGTGGGTTGTGCCTTATTTATCGTTGATTAGCTGGTCACATCCAAAGTCAGACCGTTAATACATTTTTATTATTTAAAAAATATTCTATTTCTGATTATTTGTGTTTATTTTATCAAAATAAAGCTGAAACTAAATTTGTCATTGCCCTTAACTGCATGAATAGGGCTGAAGTTATACATAAATCTGAAAACACATTATTGCTTTTAGAATGCAATTTAATTGTTTTAAAAGAACGTTTAGGAAATAAAATATCGACGGTCACATGATATCTGCTGATGAGGCGATAAAATATCCGCTCGTTAAATGCAGTCAGGTGAATCCCATAAATTTTTGGAATCTCCAATTAATAAACAATTATCTATCAATTGATGGATCACAAAACTATCGTATTACTAATTTTATCGAACAGTAATTGGAGCATTGCAAATAAATAATTACAGCATTTATATTTTGACTCTTTAAAAAACACACTGCTGTCCTTCTCTAACAAATAACTAACTTACAGCACAACTCCTTTATGAGAATTCAAAAGCATTTACTGTTCGCATCAAATACATTTCTATCTCTTTACAAATATACTATATTTTCTAAATCCCAAGAAACTCCATTACAAACATTAAAAAATTTAGTGGATTTTAGTGATTAGTCACTGATGCCTTCGTAAACCTACAAATATAAAAACTCAAGTTCAATAAAAACTACCGAAAAGTCTTGAAGTGGTGCAGTTATACGCTATTGACCCCCACCGCCCACCACCGCGAAAAATCTGAGCCATAAACTTCCATATTTGCGGTGAAAACAAAAGCTGCTTTCCACCAAAACCGAAAGACGACATTCCGCCATCTCCACGCGTATTCTTAAAATAAAATGCATTGGAATTCCTCAATGCAAAAACAAAACCAACGAGATGCATAAATTTTGGAGGAAAGTACGCTCATACAACACTCATGGTAGTAATCCCAGAAAAGGCGATCTGGAAGAAGAAGATAGGAAACATTCAAGAAGCTGGAAGCAATATTCACAGGAAAAAATTCAAGAAATAAAATTATCGCCAACACTTTGTCAGCTCAGTCAATCTTGACGGACGCTACCGTTCGTCTGTATCAGTAGAAAAGTTCTTGCAGAACTCTTATTCTCAGTTAATATATCAGTCTTCAGTCAGTGTGTTTTCTAAATTTCTCTGTCTAACTCCACAAAAACTCTACTAGAGTTTGATATATTGGAACCAATAGCCTGTAAATATTCCATAGAAAAGCTAGACTTATTAGCTTCATCAGCAGCCAGGTCAAGGGACTAACTTTTTTCTAAAATAGACGTTTCGGAAATTCAGTCTGATAATACTCCCTCCTGATAGAGGTCTCATTCATATCAACTATGTAAGAAATGTAAATTACCTACCAAGCTACATTCTATCTTCATAAATCCAAAAAGAGAACTTTATTCCGCTACTTTTAAATTTACTCGTATTATGCAAAAATAACATCAAAGTTTAAAGATCATGATGTCGTTCTTTAGGAAATCGTTCAAAACAAAAACAAAGAAAAAAATTGATAATGCATTTCCAATTGTCGAATTTTTAACCGATACCTTCATGTTGGATTAGCTCTCGTAATACAAAATGTGTTAGAATAAAACCAGCAAAGCAGGCAAACACAACCTGGATTCAACCATTTCAAAGCACCACCATTCAGTCTCTAAAAGCACGTCACCAATGCACTATACCCTCTGTCACGCCCACTACAATGAGTTGGCGAATGTGCTTGTCAGCCAACCTCTGACCTAGAAACTGTCTCTGGCGGTAAGAGAAAGTGAGATATGAGCTGACCAACTGAGAGCCTTACAGTCAGTCACGCATTCTACTTTGAAGAGTGTCTCCCACTTTTCTTAAAAAGCAAATATTTGTCTCCTAGGCAATGAAAGGTTCACCTTGTGTTCACCACGCTACTAGCTCCGCACTGTTAGAACAAGTAAGAGTTCTCACTTGTCAAACTACTCTTTACCTATATCAGCGCCTATATCAGCGCCACACCATTCTTCATTCATCACATTATCCACCAACCATCATCATTCACTCTTCGTTTAGCCATACTCTTTACTCGCTCCATACAATCTTCTCTATTTATTCAGTAAAATAGAAAATATAAAAATTGTGAGTTTAGTGCCAATTCGTATATTCATTCATCTCTTGACAAAATCCCGCGATCATTTCACTATTGGGGGCTGGTATCTTCAAGGTAGAAATTGTGACTGACTGCTAGCCCCTCAGTTATATTCACTTTCTCTTACAGCTAGAAAAGCTAGATGTCGTGGTTGAAGAAACCCCATTCATCGATACATTGCAGTGAACGATACACTGCAGAGAATGTAATTGTTTTTCTGCGGCAAATTTTCCTGGCTATTGGTCCCATTGCAGAGCCCAAAAATTCTTTATTTAAACTTAAGTTTAATAGGTTTTTGAAGGAAAAAAATTAGTGAAGAAAGGTTTTTGAGAAATAAGCTAGAATGAATGTTGAACACTTTATAATAAAATAGAGAAACAAAACTGCCAGGACTTTACACGTGAATCGAAATTTGGTAGCGAGAAATTTAGACTGAGTAAAAAGAAACGTAGTAGTTGGTTACTGATGCGTTGTAACTGCTATATAAGCTGTTCTAAAGACTCTCTCTTGTAGGGCTAGCGCAGCTGTATTATACAGAGCTTCCCACTCTAGTCTGGTCTAAGTAGCATGTGAGATTCTCAATTTTGTCGCTCTCTTTTTGCTTTGGATCTCTTTACAAAAGGTTTCCCTTAAGTGAATATATACGTACATTAGAAAAGTACAGGACATGAAAAACTTGTGGATTATTGCTATAGCGTTTTATTATTTGTCGGGGAGAGATGTTAAGTAGAAGAAAGACGTTTCAATCTGGAGGATTGTTTTGTGACAGTGAGGGATGAAAGCCTTTGGATGGATAAGAAAATGTGGATGGATGGTTGGATATGTAGTAATGGAATTTTTTATGTAATTGGATTTTATTAGAGGATGGACAAAAGGAATTTTGAATGCCGTGTGAAGGGTTTTAGATAGAAATAGAAGAGAGGTTACGCTTAAAAAAAAAAAAAACGAATATATAAAATTTCAAATATCTGCACTAGAGAGCAGACTTTAAAGAAAATGGAAGTTATTTTTTTATTCATGATTATTTTTTGATGTAGAAATTTTTATATTTAATTAATTTTAATTTTATTTATTTGACAAGAGAGTAAAGAAGGTGGAGTAGAGTGTCAAGTGGCACTTTAGCAAGTCGATCTTAGTTTAGCCACTCCTGCGAAAGAGAGTTGGCAATTGAACGAGTGTTTAAAAAAAAAAAAAAAAAAACAAAACAAGGGGCCCACCTTTTCTTTTTTCATTACATGATATATTAAATTTTTGTTGCAACGTTTAAAAATTAAAAGAATTAAAAAAAAGAGATATTAAATAGAAAATAAACTTTGAAAACGCTTTTTTTTGGGTAATACAAAGAGAGAAGGTTATATTTACTAAAGTTTATAGCAGTTTTGGGTTAATCAAGGATTATTGAATTTGACTATATTATTAAGGGTTTGCTAAGTTTTATTTATTACAAATTATAAAAAGATTAAAACAAATATTTAACTTAAGAACATAATTTTACTATAATACTATTAATATATTTAAGTGATTTTTATTAAAGCTAAAACTTGTTTTATTTATTAAGTTGGCAACACTGCGATTACTTTTAATCCCTAGAGATTAAAAAAACTTTTTCACTCTCTACAGATTAAGAGTACAATATTAATTATGGTTTTTAATAGAATTATTGTCACATTATTATTGTTCTATTGCAATAAAAAAAAACTGGTGTGAAACACTCACAAAGCTTTCTCTTTCTGCTGTTAATATAACTATGAAATTGATAAATTGTCTTAAAAATCTGAATTCTTTTTCAGTAGATTGTAGATTGTTATAGGGGATTATTGCATTGCGACCTGAAAGATCTATTGTGCCTCCAATATTGCCAATGCACAGTCAGCCTCCAAGCAGTGTTCTCTAGCTACAGACAGCATTGCCCATCACCGGACAGTGAGTTAGTTGTAGAGGCTCCTAGAAAGAGAAAATCTAAGGGCAGCATGCTGGATTCGAACCCGGTACCACCGCGTTTCTAGTCCACCGCGCTATCACTGAGCTAAACCCTTCTTTCTTAATTCTTTTTCAGTGCTGTAACATAAATATAGGAGGGTGGGGTTAAATGATACGGTAGGCAACCTTGGCTCAGGTATTATTTCCATATTAGTTACTTTGTAGTCTAGAAGACAGCGTTTATGGGAGTAAACGCATTCACATAATGTTTATTAACTAAGTGCTATCTTTGCTAGTATTTTGGTACTTACAATTTCGCAATTACTTGGTACATTTTGTTTTTTGTTGAAGGGGTTTGTTGTGTAATGTTATTGGTGATGTTTGTAGTAGTGGTAGTGTGTAGCACGAGCGTTTTAGTGAAAAGGGCTTATTAGTTTGTAATTTTAAAAGAGAATGAAGTTTAGTAATAATTGAGAAGTCACCACTGTTTTATATAATAAATATAATCTTTGAAATAATAACTACAAGTTAATTGATTATTATAAGCTTATTTAAATATATTGTGAAACTGGCACAGATATTTAGAGAGCAATTCCTGAAGTGTCCTGTTTGAAGGTTCAGTTTAGACTCTATACTCTTTACTCTTTTAAAGCTGATGGCTCTCTTCTTTGGAATTGCTCTCTCTCTCGCGGGGGAATTTTCTTACAAAGGTTTGCCCTAACGGAATTTAGTGTCTTTGTTTTCTTAATAGCAATGACCAGATTTAATATACCTGGTTCTAAAATACACACTTTTTGAAGGTAAATTCACAGCACTAAAATAATTATAAAATATTAACAAAAATACAATTTTGGATACTATAAAATATTCAGAAACTTTAAACTATTATTTTTCGATTTTGTCCTTCCACTACAGTTGGCTCAGGTATTATTTCCATATTAGTTACTTTGTAGTCTAGAAGACAGCGTTTATGGGAGTAAACGCATTCAAATAATGTTTATTAACTAAGTGCTATCTTTGCTAGTATTTTGGTACTTACAATTTCGCAATTACTTGGTACATTTTGTTTTTTGTTGAAGGGGACTGACTCCATTTGAGAGTGTGGTCATTGACCATACTTCCTACTGCACACGTTCCTTGATTATATATTTTTTATTTATTGTAAGAGAGTTTAATGTACGAGGAGGGAGATACCTAGCCGAAACCATACCCTCCCATCACCTCTCTCATTTATAGAAGAAGAGGGAAAAAAAAACCGACGGCGACGACTCCACCATCGCATCACCCCAGACCCGGATCCACATTACTCCCATTGCCCACCATCGCTGGGTGTCTGTACTCGATATTCCAGACACCCTTTAAACTCTAAACCTAAACACTCACACACCATAAACCATTCATAGCAATAAATACTTTCATATATATTTGCTAAAAACCTATTTACAACACCTAACTCATTCACACTAATAAATATTCCCATCCTAATGAATACTTTCATACGTCAAAGTTCTATTTCAATCAAGCCAATAAATACTTACACACATTAAAAATTCCTACCAACTAAACTACTCCGAACTCATTCATTCCCGCTAATCACTATCACACATATTAGATACCAAGTTGAGCCCCTTCTTTTCCCTTCATAACAATATAAACAAATTTCACCCAGATGTGAAATGCTTTTTCTCCAAGTAGATCTTTACATTCTAAACTTTGATGATTCTACCTCTGCAATTCCTCAACAAATAAACTTTCTTTCTTCATTCCACCGGTCATAATCAAACATCGCATGCAGTGCAGTTTCCTCCATTCCACATAAGCAGCATGGGTCTTCTTTTAAATGAAACCTAGCCAGGTAACCTCCAAAGCTTCCGTGCCTACTAATTATTTGTGTTGTAATATAATCTGGTACAGACCATTCCGCCTTCCCACGCCACTCCATATCTGGAATCCAGTCAAAAGTTCCACGACCTTTATCTGAAACTTCCCATCTTAATTGCCATTTTCTCAACATTAGAGAGTATAGTGTTCTTTTTCACCCGCTACCTCTCAACACCTTGCCACTGAAGACCACTTCACCATGGACTCTCAACTTATATGCTCAACTTGATTCTATATAAAAGTATCTCTTTGAAGTATCCTTCTATTAACTCAAAATTTCCTTTTCATCTCTCAACGCATTAACAATCTTTTAAAATTTGACGCTACAAATTTCTCAGAAATCACAAATTTCTCAAAACTTCGTTTTTTTTCAAGAAAAATCTTTTAAAATAGAGGTACAGAATTTTTTTTATCTATGCTCTCAGATTTCAAAATTTAAAGAAAAATCATTTTAGCCATTTTTGAGAAAATTCCAAAAGAACTCAAAACCTTAAAGTCTCACTTTTCGTTATAACCGGTTTTCTTCAAATATGAAATTGTGTCAACGCTTTTAATGTATATTGATACGCCTACTTAAGTAGGTGGTAAAACTGTACCTTATACCGAAATGGTACTTAGGGAAAATCAATTTTCTGGGGAAAAAGTTTAAAATAAAATCGAAAGGTATTTATCTTTGTGGGTGTGTAGTGGAAGAAGTAAATGAAAATATATTTTATTTGAAGGATATTTTAACATTGGCTGGCAAAAGGGAGTATTCAGGTGAAGGGCACCGTTACAGAAGAGGTCACAGAACTTTGGTAGCATTGTCTTTTGCCCCTACTTGCAATCATACAAAAGGGGAGGATTTGAACTACCAAGAGAAGGCATGCTTTCATGAGAGAGTCTAAATTCAGCATTCAAACATAACAGTCAGAATTGGTCATTCTACCAGTATACTCAAGGATTCAACATCAGTGCCAGACATAAGTTAAAAATAAGACTTTAATCAGCTAGTTTCAGTATATTCATAAGCATATTATTGTGATTATTAAAGTATTTAAATTCATTTAGAGAAAAATATATTTATTTCAAAAACAGTAGTGATCTCTTGCTTATTTCTAATACTTCTCTCTCTTTAAAACATACATACCCTTTACGAAACCGCTCGTGCTACAATACTTACAAACATACAACAACACATCACACCAACGACATTTCAGGTGGTTTACGATGTTTAATGAATAAGTTGGGAGCCTTTTTCGTGATAATCATCAAAAAACTGATAAAAACTATAATGACAAGTATTTCTGGTCGTCCGTAAACTTCGTGTCAGATTCGGTGATAGTATCTAAACGTAATAACAAATTTGAGCTTTTTGCAATTTATCGTTTTATAAAACTCACAAATACATACAGACTATTCGCTAAAAACTTTTTTTCATACCTAGGGGACCTCAAAATATATATTTCCGGTTAAATCAAGATTTTGAAAATTTTAACAGATTGTAATAATTCCTTTAATTAGGAATAAGAGAAAGTAAAAAATATTTCTGCATTACAACAAATCAATAAGGCTAGAAATATGAAAATAGTTACCAATATAAGTCCTCCAAGTGATTAAATATACATACGTTTCTTGATAACGCTCAAATTATTTGAGTTCATTGTCGTTTTCTGTTGTGATGAATTTGTTTGGCTTTGGCAATGGCGGTCATTTTGCGATTGTCAAGTTAGATATAAAGCTATAAAGCTTATATCCATTCCGATTAAAAAAAATTATTTAATTCTCTTGGGTGTCAACGTGAGAACATAGAATGCAGCCGTCTGTAAAGTGCATAATATCTATGTATGTTTGAGGACGTGTAGTGGTAAAGCTAGAGTTTGTTAAACCAAGTCGTTAAGATCAACTAACTCTTCAAGGCTCCTGTATATTGTTTGAGTGTCAGTGTAAATGTAGTTCATGTTATTAGGCTCAATTACCCGCAGAGACGCCATAATTCCTAAAGAATTCTATTCTACTCCTACTAAATGATATTTTTATAGGCTATAAAATAGGAAATATCAAGTTATTCTTTTGACGGAAGTGTCCATAATGATTGACTGTAACTGAGATTGTGGCCATCCTAGCTTGTATCTTTTCCTTAATTCTGACCGCTTTTCCGAAGTTTCGTTGGTATATATTTGGTGTTTCTGAATTTATATATTATATTCTACGTTCCACATTAAGTTGCCTTTAATCTTTCATAAAGGAACTCTTGAACCAAATAAATAAAAAAAATTCTACAAATAATGCCAAAATTCTGGACAGTTAGCATTTTTTCTTCCTCCCATTTACAACCACATCATAGATAATATTTAAGTTTTAATTATTGTTGTATTTCATTAACTAAGTGCTATCTTTGCTAGTATTTTGTTTCTTATTAATTTCGCAATCACTTTGTACATTTTCTTTCTCGTTGAAGAGGACTCTATTTGAGACTGTGGTCATTGACATACTTCCTTCTGCGCACTTTCCTTGATACTATATAAATGCATCTCTTTGAAGTACATCCTTCCATTAAATCAAAATTTACTTTTTCATCTCTCAACGCATTAAAAATCTTTCATTACTTTTTACATTCTTCAGTTTGTACTCTCTGAAATTTCTAAGTAACAAAAAGGATACTTACAGAAGTAAAATATTACTATATAACTGAATTTTTGAAATTTCTTTTATCAAAAAGATAGAAAAGAATTAGCAAAGAATATCAATTTGACTAAGTTGCAGATAAATTAAAATATTAATTATTGAAAATATTAAAGGGAAGAACAGAAAAAGTGCAATCAGGGGATATGGTTATCCAAGCACTGCTCACGTGTCAGTAAATGAGAAACCACGGCAAATTCAACGCTTCCAAACAAAGTTACCCTATACTGGTGTCAGGGCATTGTTGGCATGGAGGGTAACAAAATGGCCGGCATGCTGAGAAGGAAAAATGCATTAATATTCTTGATCAAGACAGAACCATTTTTTTGGGATATGCGACCACTTTCTTCGAGAAGAGGTAAGAAATGAAGAAGAAGTCAAGGGAGCATTACTGTGGAAAACCATTCCAGAGGACTGAGGCAGGCTAAATCTGAAAACTTGTCTAAGCAGCTACGTCCTGTAAAGGTCAAGTACTTGCATCAATCTGAATAAAAATCTCGCTTGTGTATAAGCAAGTCCTAGAAAGAGACAGCACCTGCAGATTCTGTGAGGAGATGGAAGAGAGTCCTGTACCTCAACTTACTTTTTTTTGAAGGGGGGCCAATGCAACGCGACCCTTTTCGATCTATTGTGCTATGCCCCCTGGGTGCCGTAAGCTATTACCCACAGTACCCGAACAGATATCCTTCTCTGAACATCTGTTCTACAAAACCTTCATCAGGTTGAGATCCCTGAGCAATCCCAATACCCCTGACAGGTTCTAGAGAGGGTATATTCCCCTCCTCCACCTGGTAGCTACCCAGGTTCTTGAATCTTCTCTGAGTGGCAGCCTCGCAGTCTGTTAGGAGATGTAATAAAGATTCCTCCAGCTCCACACAGAATCTGCTTGAGCTGTCACTTCCAAACCCAGCTTCACCAGGTATTCTCTAAGTCGGCAATGCCCCGTGAGAAAACCCATAAGAAAGCGGAGCTTTTTCTTACTCAATCCGATGCATGCCTCCGATCTCCGTTGGTTATAATTTACCAAACAGATTTTAGCCTGACGCAAACCGGGGAGAGAGTACCAGAGTTGAGATCTCCTCGTCTCCTCCTCTTTCCTAAGTTCCTCCAACAGAAAATGGTCGCTGACCCCACAAAAAGGTTCCGGCCCTAGGAACGGGGTTGTAGCGCCTATCTTGGCCAGAGCGTCGGCCATCTCATTCCCTTCTATGCCAACATGCCCCGGCACCCTACCTCTCCTTATGGAATGAATTGCTATAATTCAAAGATGGTTTTCGAACCTAAGCCCCTTCCAGGATAGATTCTCTTTAGAACAATATCGTATTTTAGGATTTCTTAGGGAAATGCATCTAGAAGGGGTGGCTAAAGGTTAGAAAGTCTCATCCGGGATCAGTGGGAACATAATAGGTTGCAATGCACTAAATCCCTTAAAACGGAGTAATTAATGGGTAAGGAGGATCTAATTTATTGTAAAAAAATAAGATAGATTAAATCATTATATCACTTCTCCTTGAAATAAATAATAAGGGTTTTGCTGATTAATTATCATCATAACTTTTATACCAATTTTTAAAGTGAATATGACACTGTATTTAACTGTCCCATTAAGAAAATTCATTTAAAAAATTCATAATAATATTCTTTATATAACCCACTTAATCAACAACGGTTATTTGAATAATTACTGAACTAATTTGTTGATTTTTAGCATTTTTCATTTTGATTGGCTTAACCCATAAACAAAATCATTATGAGACTTCAAAATATAAAGGAAATTTAATAAATAATAAATGCCCATACATTGTTAAATAAATAATTTTGTTTTTTAAATGATTTTATAATATTCTTGTAAAAAAGTTTTCCACAGTTTTAACATTTAATAAAGTATAAAGTTCTCCTTTTCACGGCTATTCACTGCTTGATGTTTTTAAATGTGCGTTAGAAAATTAAATGAATTTTTAAAAAAAACTTTGTTCATAAAATAACGAACTCCTTTTTAATTTTAAATTAATTTCATGTTCTTTTCTTAATTCCTAGAAATTTTTGCAAAAATTCTTCATTATTTTCTATCAGTCGGAAATATTTACTTATTAGACAAACTAAATTTGCTAAACTCCAAGCTCTCATCAATTTATGAATTAGTTGAATTTATATACAATTGCGCCAAATTTGGAGCTTAAATAAGTCTAAAATCAGTTTGGAAACTGAAGAAGCCGAAAGAAATATCTAGATATATAAATAAACATCAAGATATAATCTACAAAGGCGTTTTCATTCAGCTCTCTATCAAGGAGCAATATACAGGCCAAAGAGCTCACTTACCAGTTAACTAACCAGCTAACCTATTGTTAGAACAAGCGTTCAATTTGGCCACATAGCAGAAACCGCCAACGTTACTAACATAACAACTTTTTGTTCGGTTTCTTGAAATTCTTTTTTTTTTTATTCCATCTCCTCACAAAGTTACGCAAATTTGTGAGAAAAATACAGTAGTGAGTTTTTCATTAACAACAATATCACCAACATCAGTCCTGCTACCAAATAGCACGGTCCTGCTAAACCTTCCACCACTCCACATTTACGTCCAAGGCGTTGCAAGAGCAGTTGTGGCACGACTACAACAGGGACAAGTGCCCATTTATCCCAGGCATACTGGGAGGTACCAAGACCTATGGGAGGAGCTGGAGGCGGACCCGATCTTGGGCCTGCCTACGGACATAATGACTCCTAGGTATGACTTCCAAAAACCCTTCAAAGTCTTGATACTAGACAGAGGGGCATGGAAGAATGGGCCGCCAATTACAGGCGAATCTATGTGGTACACGGACGGGTCCAAGATGGAAGATGGAGTTGGAGCCGGCGTGTACGGGGCTCATCCGAGATGTAATATCTCGGTGAGCCTGGGAAGGCTAGCTACGGTCTTTCAGGCGGAGCTAGTCGCGATTATTATCTGCGCCGCCGAAATAAGAAGACGGGGAGTGCATAACTCCAGAGTCGTCATTTATTCGGATAGCCAGGCTGCTCTGCGGGCAATTGACTCGTGGGAGATCAGCTCAAGGCTGGTGTGGGACTGCCTAGGTGCACTCAGGGAAATTAGTAGCCATAATAAGGTCTTCCTGGTTTGGGTACCTGGGCACTCGGGTTACAGAGGCAATGAGGCGGCGGAACGCCTGGCCCGGGAGGGTTCAATGAGAGCACTTATCGGGCCGGAGACGTTCTGTGGTGTCTCAAGATGCCTCAGGAGTGCATCCATTAAGTTATGATGCAGGACCGATCAAGAGAATGGTGGGTCAAAACTCCAGGCCAGAGGCAGGCGAAAACGTTTATTCATAGCCACTCGCCCAAGCTGACTGCGGAACTACTCCAATTAGGCCGGGTGGCCATAAGGATAGCAGTTGGCGTTCTCACTGGCCATTGCAGATTAAATAAGCACATGCAGCGCATGTGCTTGGCAACGGATAGCCTATGTAGGTTTTGACAGGAGGAAGAGGAGACGGCACTGCATGTGGTTGGAAACGCTTACCCTTACTACAGCCAGCCAGAATAATGGTCTGAAACTGATAAAAGTCATGCAAGATTTTTAAGAGTGAATGGCAACGCAGAGTTTTGCAACAACCAAACTACTTTTAGAGTAGTTTCATAGAAACCCAACTCGAGAACAGTAGATTCTAGTTCCTTTGTTCAAGAAGTTCTGGCGTGGGAATGGTATCAAGAAACAAACTTATTGACTATTTTTAACAAAAACAAAAGTGATAGAAAACCTATAGTGCAATTCAGAATTCTAAACTTCTACTTTTTACATCGCAGACAGAGAGAGTCTGGGATTCTTTTGAATAAGTATTTTAGAAAACAGCTGACTGTTTCACACCAGATTTTTTTTTTTTTTCTTTTTTTTATTAAGAAATATAAATAAATAAATTTCATTAATTTATAGTTATTAATTAATAAAATATTCTACAATTTTATAAAAGATTTTAAAAAGAGAAATACCGTAGAATTTCCAGAATGTTAATCTCACCAACATATTTATAAAGTTAATTTCCTGTCAGCCAAAGTTGTTTTAATTACCAAATACATTTCATATCAAACTATAGTTTTAGCTAAACACCATTTCCATTTATTCTTTTACTATAGAATTATGTTTGAACGTGGAGTCAATATATTCAATTAACTAACTTATACAAACATATAAATTTTGTTTCACAATTTTATGAACATAACACGGAATCCAGGTTTTCAACAACGAGAGCACAGAATGGTTGAACTGAATGACACTTTAACATTTAACGTGCATTTCAAACACAGGATACCTGTTATATATATATATATTTTTTTTACAGTACTGCTAAAACAGTAGACAATGTTAAAAAAAAAAAAAAAAAAAAAAAAAAAAGGAAATATAATGTAATAATACATAATGTAATCTAATGATGTGGGAGAAGATTAACTTTAGAATGTAGAAAGTTATGTTAATTTTCAGCAATAATTATTTTCTTTATTGATCTTAATTTTAAGTTTTCCTGCCGGCTATCTTCAGACTAACAACAATAATAATAACTACTTAAATAACTATTCTACAATTGTTTGGGGTTTAACGTACCCATAGGAAACTTGGTTCACAATCATTATACGTAGTCTCACTTATAATAATGTACTGCCCCTACAGGTCCGGAGCTTAAGATAGATCCAGATGCCCCCGTCCAGAATGTCCTAAGAGACCACGTTTCATGTGGCATCTCGCCTATTGTTTCCTACTCCAGTGCTCAATCCTTTCGATCGACCCACAAATTTCGTATCAGAAGGTTATTCCCACTTGGGGTATTCCCTGGACTCAAGGACCATCATTACATTCCTCCAAGGAATACAAAAAAATTATTATACCACTATATTTCCTTTGTTGCAGTACGATATCTTTTGATCTTCGACTAAGAGTGGAAGTGTTAAACAAAATTCTATACCTTCATTTTTTCTCTCTCTCTCTCCGTCTATCCCATTTTAGTCCACCTGTAGGCGAGGAGGCAAAGACGGCTCTGGAATCTACAAGTCAGAGGCAATCTACTGACTTACACTGCTTACGAGGCCAATAAAAAAAATTGACAACTTTTCTCCCCCAACACAGGGTCAGCGTGGTGAGTCCAGGTTGGTGGGCCCGTTATGCTCATGTGGTCATACTGGTACAGTAAACCTCTTTTTTGGAGGGGGTGAGGAAAGTGCGCTAAGGAAAAGATCTAATGGAACGGTCCGACGCCTTATAAGACATTACCACAAAGTGGACCCTAAGCACATACCTATTTAGAAATTGTGACGATTTTTTCAAGTTTGGCGTAAGATCTCTTAACTTGACTCCATTTGGTGTACACCAGCACCTCGCCTGTTTCATTCCTAATTCTATGTTAGTATCCTATGATGGATTCTCAACTACGCACCGGAAGATTTTTTTCTTAGAATTCCATGGGAGTATCATTTACAATGGGGACATTGCAGCCATTTCCGACAAAAAGCAAACCCATCAATTTTCGGCCCACTTCCATACCTATCGTGAATTGGAAGTGTTAATCTTATCTTTATCATTTGTTTGCTTCCTATTACTGTTATACTATCTGTAGACGAGACGATAGAAAGGGCTACGGTATTTTACTCATTAATAGGATATAGCTGATTTAAGGTTGTATTTCGTCGAGCACGAAGGGCCCAAGTGCATCTACTTCCCTTGGAAGGCTCTAGAATAAATACATACTATACATTCTATAGACAATTACATTATGAGTAGAAAATTGGCATCTAAAAAAGACAAAAAACATCTTTTACTTGTAGTGGTCTAGTTTTATAGTTCCCCCCCCCACTCGTAAACAACTACAACTGTTACAGAAAAATGTTATTTATTCGACTAGATGGGACATCTGTCGCTGAAGTTTAATTGTTAGTAAACTAAACCAACGTTAGTGGACTACATATTATGTGCCTTACTTTAGATTCTGCTTTTGTACGCTTTTTTTTTCTTCTCAAGTTGCTAACTCATTTACAGTACCAGCGTCACAACAGATTTAATTATCAACTCTTTCGAAGGAAAACAGATTTTACAAAGCCTTTTTCTTCACACAAATAATTATATATTATGTGATAATATAAATTAATTTTTTAAATTTTTAAATATGATCTTAATATAAGGTTCTATTAGACTCCAATTTTTTAATTGTAACTTTTTGTTGTTAGTTGATAATTGGGCATATAAATATGATATTAATAATATGTTAATTACGTTTTCTTAATACTAGGAAGAGGAAATATTGCGATCGTGTGCAAATTTTTTAAAATTGGTTTTTCACACATTTTGAGGTCCCCTAAGTTTGAAAAAATGTTTTTAAACAATAGTCTGTATGTATGTTGTTTTTTTTCAGTTTTTCGCAATTTCTGCCAAAAAAAAAAACTATTTTCTTTCAACTTTGCATACTGCCTACACATAAAAACATACCATTTTAGTTTGAAACATTTTCCCTGATAAATTGATTTTGGGGGGGTACTGAGGGTACAGTAGCGTTGTGCTTTCCTCTATAGTACCAGTTCAATATAAAGTATAGTTAGATGTACTAAGAGAATTGTAACTTTTGAAACAAATCAAGTTATCTAGAAGAGCTACCACACACAACAAGGTTCTCAAAAACCTCAAGTATTTTCTCGGTAATAGCTACAACAATTTCCCTTAAACCTGGAATACCTACTTTTTCTTTAGGCACATTGACTGCAGAGGTCATTAGCGCCACTCACACAGTTCCCTTCTCGAACTTTGTCCTCAAAAGCTGGAATGGCATTGTTCTTCACTACCTTATGGTAACCAACGCAATACCTTGTCTAGCAAGGTAGGTGGTGCTTCCGGTTTAGAATACAGTTCCATGCATCCCCTTTTAAGTCATCGAACCGGTCGACGAGTGGCAGTGCGTATATCTTGGTTTGGAATACCTACTAAATGGAATGAAGGCTGAATTACTATTTCTGAATTATATTCCTTGGATTGAAAGAGAGTCCGAAATCTGTTCCTTTTGTAACCTGAGAGAGTAAGAGAGGACTGTGTGCACTTTCGGGCTGCGTGTCCTATATTTTCAGAATTCCGGGTGTGTTATCTCGGGGTTCCTTCTTTGACTGTGGTTCAGCTCAGTCAATATGCTTAACACTCGAAATCGCAAGGTTCTTATCAGGTGTGCATGGGCTGCTTGGCGTTATCTGTACAGTCTGGTTCAGGAATTTAATTTCTGTTCAAGTTTCCTTTTTATTTTATTAAATTTAATACTTTTGTTTTTACATTTTCACAGTTTTCTAAATATCTCCCATTTTTTATTTTTTTTTATTTAATTTTATTTATTTATTTATTTACTTATTTATTTTTTTTTATTATTTTTTTTTTTGTATGCTGTTCTCCTTATGTAAATGATTTTTCATAATGTGATTTATATTCATTTTCTTTTCTTTGTCAATAGTGTTTAATTGAGTTTGGTTTATTTCCCTTATTACATTTTTATAACTATTAATGGATTAGTTTCATTTTCTTTTAGATAATATTTATATTATTATTATTTATATCAATTTTTAATTCATATTTATTATTTATTTATTTTTATTTGACTTTTTCAAGGTTAGTGTTGTTCTTTTTAGTAATTTTTTTTTTTTTTTTTTACATCTAACTCCGGCTGACGGAATATCCAAGCCGTATAATACTTATATATACTTGTAAATTGTATTTCTTTACTTAATTCATAATAAAGTATTATTATTATTATTACTAAATGGAACTATAGCAATCTAATTCCTTTTATTTAAAATATATTGCTGAAAAAAAAAATGATTTGAAGTAGTCTGCGGAATCTGTGGTGTTAAATTTCTAATGTTATATGAGTTCTTGCGTAGCTCTTCTGGACTACAAAATTAATCACTCTTATACCTGCTGGGGTGGGTCATTATCCTTCTTTCATCCGTGTATTTATGAAAGCCGTGTGTGAATTATTTTGTTTATTTACAATTATAATGAGAAATATAAACAACTTAAATTAAATTATTTACCATAATGTATAGCAAATTAAGTAAATACTAGATTATGTAGTTTTATTAGAACAGAAAATATATACTGTGTTAAGAGGAATGCCAAGTATTTTACTAAAACCTGGTCATAAACATCTAATGATTTTCTAAATATTGCAGTCAGTACCCAGGCATGCATTCAAAGTAAATCTCATTTTAAATTACTTCCGGTCTGTAGTAGGAAAATTAGTTTAACGTTGCAATGTGGGCTGCAGAGAAATTTAGGAGAATTTTAGAGAAGTATTTCCATTCTATTTACTTTTAAAATGTTTAAATGGTTTTGAAAACTTTTTAATTTATTTAGTAAAGTTTTCATATCGATTTAAGTCATTTATAAACATTACGTTATTAAGTTACTTGAAAGTTAATCAATCTAAATTTATTTTGTAATAACTTTTATTTAAAAATTGGTACAAAATTCGAATAAAATACTTATAAATTAGAATATATGGTGCCAATTAGCTACTTGTGGTAATTGAGAAACAAAAAGTTTGTATTTACATATTTTGAAAGGAACCATTCTATTATTGAATCTAAAGTTTCCATAAGAAATAATAAAATGAGGTAAATACCATTTTAGTTCTGTAATCCATGTGAACGTAGTTGCCAATATATTAATATTGCTTTTAAATAACTACTTTAAAAAGAGTTGCGTAGTAACAAAAGGACACACAGTTGGTAGATTTCTTTCTATTTTAGGTGCATTAATATCTGTGTCCATTGTCATCACCATCTATGTGGTAGACTCCTGGAACCTACTCAGAGCATTGCCAGCTTCCAAGCATTATTCTTTCGTTAAAGACAACAATATTAATCACGGTGCAGTGAGCGCTAAGCGGTTACTGGGAAGATAAAATGCCTGGACTTGAAACGGGACTCCGTGTGCGAGTCCAACGCATTTCCATTGACTTAATATTTTTGGTTATAAATTAAAATAGATCTGAAGTTTTTTATTGATAATGATTTGTATTATAAATAACGTGGTTTAAAACTCCAGGTCTGAGGAAAAAAAGTCCTATTTAAATTGCTATAGAAATAATTCAAAAAGGCCATCCAGCCACAAACGGATGAAAGTAGGCTTAAACAATGACCTACACACTGGCGCAGATTTAACAAGCATATGCATTGCATGGCTTTGACAACGGGTTTACCTGTTTTAAGTTTTATCAGGAAGAAGAAGTGAGAATATTGTCCATACTGAATAAGTGTGAGAACCTTGTGTGGCTGAGATTTTGCCTATGGTTGGGGAAGGGAGGAAAACTGATGCCGTAAGCTTTTCCCAGGAGAAGTCTCTCTACAGACTCTTTAAGTCTAATCAAACAGACAAGACTAGAGAGGGTACCCTAATTTGTGGTTTCCACAATAGACTCATAGCGGTGGCGTAGGATTTGATTATCAACCCCACAAGAATTTAATCAAACTTAAATAACGATAAAACAAAAAGAAAAAAAAAACAGTTTGGTGTGAAACACTCACATGACTTTATCATACTCCAATTAATATAATTTAATTAACAAATTTCTTTAACCACAAAAGCATTCTATATAAAAAAAATATATAGAAAAAAAAAGTGATATTTTTCTGTGCAATGAACGTTCCAAGTTTAACGCAATAAATATTATTTACTGCTTCAGGAATATATTAATCCATAGGAGGGAATGAGATTGACAATAGAATGTAAAAAGATTAAAACTAAGTAACCCAAAAAAAGCACTTATAAATTAAACCTAATAAAAAGTTACATTATGGAAACAAGAAGATAAAAAAGAGATTAATAGAGAATAAATATTTGTCTATAAACAAACATAAATTACGGCTTTTATAAGGCAATATTGGTGTATTCAAATCTATTGTATTTTTTAATACATAATTTTAATTTTATACAGAGACGTTTCTAGGATTTTTTTTTTTAAACTCCTCTCATCAATCTGTCAATAATGATTCGGCGAGCCGTTTTCAAAAAAATTGCGAAATACTTGAAAAAAAAAAAAACATTCAGTAATGTCGCCATCCGATTGATGAATTTTGTCCGGATCATTGTGTCAGATGCGGTGATAGTACCTGTAACAGCAACCAAAGAGAGTAGAGAGTAGAGAAACGAACCCAAACATTCTCTCGGACTGGAGTGAGAGAAACTAGATAAATACGAGTAACGGACAGTCCAGAAATATATAGTTCACTATAGTTCAACATCTTGCCAGTCACTACGTGTCATTCTCATACCACACTCTACCTTAACCATTCTCTATTGTGAAGTCCAGGCAGACTGTGTCTCTCTTTATTAATATACTAGTAAACCAGTGTTAACAAACTCTACTCATTCCTTCAACCAGACCTAAATTCTCTCCATCTTACTCACCCATTATAGAACCTAAAGTAATACGAAGTTTTAAGATTCCTGCAACTTTTCATTTTTGAAATATTTTTCCAACACACACATACAGATATAATGGTTAGGTATGAAAAGAAGAGAATTGGGTTTAAGAGATGAATAAACTGGTAATAATGCTGAACACTGTATAATGAAGAAGTAACACAAACTGCCAGGATTTTACACGTATAAGAGAAATTAGGTAACGAGTGATTTAGACAGAGTAAAGAGAAGGGTAGTAGTTGGTTGCTGACGCGTTGTAACCGTTGCATTAATTGTTCTAAAGACTGCTATAAGACTTCCTGTAGGGCTAGCGCAGTTGTTTATGTACAGAGTCTCCCACTCTAGTCTGGCATAGTAGCGAGTGAGATTCCCTAGGCTTCAGGCTAAAAACAATAGTATACGTACTATAGCAGTTTGGGATCTAAGTAGAATTTATTAGGTCAAATAATAGATGTCAAATTTCCAGTAAGTATGGTATTAAAATAAATAAATAAAAAAAATAAATGATCAATTCGGAAAGTTTGTAATAAAGATTTTATTAATTATGACAACTCAGTGGGAAGATAATAAAGTAGGTGGAAATTACTTGGTAATTGAAATTAAAATTTTATTTATGTGTTAATTGGTCTACAAATCATTCGGTTTGATGGATATTTGTATAATTTGTAACAATATGAATAAATAGATTTTTAAAATTTACAAACCAATTACGGTTTTATGTTTATCTTTGTTATTTTTTAAACAATAAATTATTATATTCTGTAATTATTACAATAGTATTGGAAAATAAAAGTTTAATAACTTGATATATATTTTTTTTTTTTTAATTTAAGGCGTCTAAAAATTTGTGGTCATTTGCACCCGGAGCCTCCGGACAGTGTTCTCTCGTTAAAGACAACACTGTCCATCACTGGTCAGTGAGCTATAGAGGCTCCTAGAAAGAGAAAATCTACTGGACAGTCAGTAGTAAAGGCTCCTAGGAAGAGAAAAATCTAAGGGCAGCACGGCTGGATTCGAAACCGGGATCTCCGCAGGCTACCATGGAAAATGTCTCTGATGCTTTCCAGCTCTGCGGAACCAACCACCACAATAAATAGTATACATATGTATTGATACATACTATGAATTACGTGCAAACTAACATAAGTTAGTTACTGGACACCCCATTAATCCATTAATCAGTAACTACATAGACTCAAACTAACGGACAAAATTATACATGTAAACTGTACAAAGTTACGACCATCTAACATAAGTTAGCTACTGGACACCACATTAATTCATTAATCAATAACTATATAGATTCAGGAGATTGTAATCCTTTCCGATAGTCAAGCAGCCATTAAAGCATTGAGTGCATCAGTTATCAGCCCTAAAATGTCTGGGAATGCCTAGGTAAATTTAATAACCTAGGCGGGAGGAACAAAGTTACCCTTTGATGGGTGCCGGCGCATGTTGGCATTGAAGGGTATGAGATGACCGATGCCCGGGCCAAGATAGACAATATGAGCCCGCTTCTAGGGCCGAAACCTTTTTGTGTGGTCAGCGACCAGTTTCTGTTGGAGGAACTTAGAAAGGAGGAGAAGACGAGGAGATGTCAACTCTGGTACTCCCTCCCCGGTTTGCGGCAGGCCAAGATCTGCTTGGGAAACTATAACCAACGGAGATCGGAGGCCTGCATCGGATTGAGCGGGAACCAGCTCCGCGTTAGAGGACACCTGGCAAAGCTGGGTTTGGAAAGTAACAGCTCATGCAGATTCTTTGGGGATTTGGAGGAAACTCCATTACTATCCTAACAGACTGCGAGACTGCCACTCAGAGAAGACTGAAGAACCTGGGTAGCTACCAGGTGAAGGTGGGGGATATACTCACTCTATAGCCTGTTAGGGTACTGGGATTCCTCAGGGATCTCAACCTGATGGAGGTTTTTGTAGAACGGATGTTCAAAGGACAATAGATCGAAAGGCAATGCTTGCCTCCCTTCAAAAAAAAAAAAAAAAACTAGATAGATTCAAGCTGACGAACAAAATTATACATATAAACTGTACAAAGTTACAACCATCTAATTTTTTAATGTAAAATGCTTGACAAACAAAACATAAATCAAAAATTAATTAAATATTTATCGACTTCTGATGGACTTCGGCCGCGTATTAAAAAGGTATATATACAATCTATTTTTTTTTTTTTTTAATTCCGCTCATTTGCAGAGGCATTTCTTCTCCTTCTTTCTGATTTATATTTTTATACAATCTTATTTTTCGTATTTAATTTCCTTTTCAATTTCTTCTAAATGTATTACCACTTAGAAAAACACCATACTGTTCAAAATTTCTATCGGGTATGCTATGTTACATGTACTCGTAATATCTTTGATAGAAGTAGTTGATAAATAAATGCTCATACTGAAGGGATACTTAAAAAATGTATTAATACAACTTCCTCGTTAAAATATTTTGACGGATAATAATTATAAATATATGTAAAACAAAGAAAAAAAGGGTAGGATTTGAAAAAGAAAAGTTTGTTTGTTTGGAGTAATTCAGCCAGTTATAATTCATTAAAGTTTTACAAACTTCTCCTTTCACATCATCTTGATACTAGTTTCGGGATAGTGATTCCCCCCACCCCATATGTTTATACAAGCAACAAGTTATCAATTGTTATTATTTTCATAATATAGTATTAATATTTACTGTGGTGGTTGGTTCCGCAAAGCTAGAAAACATCAGTGACATTTTCCATGTTGTGAGTGATATATCGATGTTGGTATTACGATGTAGAAGGTTACAGCAGAATGTTATGTTTTTACTTGGAATAAAGATGTTTTCCTGTGGTACACGTTTTGTTTTATTTTAAAAAGATTATCACAACATGGTGTCAGGTGTGGGGTGTTAAACTTCGGGTTTATCTGTTATCTAAATTGATAAATACAAAGTAGCGTGATGGATAATTCGTCTGTAAGAAGATTTAATTTCGAATCCATAAATCTGGATCAAGAATGGGAAAGTTGGATACAAATTTTTAAGATATATCTCGTTGCATCTGGAAGAAGTGTTGATTCGGAAGAAAGAAAAATTGCTATCTTACTGAATGCGTTGGGAGAAAAAGGTATTCAGATATATAATACTTTTGCAAGAGTAAAAAAAGAAGATGAAAAGAAGCCTGTGAAATTGAACGATGTTATAGAGGATTTCAACAACCATTTTGTTCCCAAAAAGAATGTCATATTTGAAAGATATAAGTTCTTAACATGCAAACAGACTGAAGGACAAAAGATCAGTGATTATATCACTGAGTTAAAATCACTTGTTAAATCATGTGAATATGACAAGTCAGACGAAATGGTAAGAGATATTTTGATAATAGGAATGTGTGATAACAAAATCAAACAAATTCTCTTACAAAAAGAAAATTTAACGTTAGAAGAAGCGGAAATGGTAATTAAAGTACAAGTGGGAAGCGGCAAGCAACTTGAGAAAATGCACAACCTCCTGAGGACAACCTGGTAATGGATCAACAACAGAAAGACAAAAATAGTATCAGAGAAGAGATTGAAGAAGATGAAGAGGAGAAAGATGAAGATGTCAGTCAGCGTCCGAAGAGGGAAAGAAGACCACCAGCGTGGTTGGAGGATTACGGGCAGTAAAGGTGTGCGACTGTGATGAGATGTGACAAAACAAAAACTTCAAAATGTTTCATTTTATTGTTTTTTTTTACTTTATTAAGAGGGAGATGTTGTGAGTGATATATCGATGTTGGTATTACGATGTAGAAGGTTACAGCAGAATGTTATGTTTTTACTTGGAATAAAGATGTTTTCCTGTGGTACACGTTTTGTTTTATTTTAAAAAGATTATCACAACAGTAGCCTACTTCATTTTGTGGTCTACGACCGGTTTCGGGTGTTCGCCCATCTTCAGGTTGCGTTTTTCAGACAGTATGACAACACAGACTTGCACAGAGCACATACAGTTGATACACTGTGTATCAATTGAATACGATACAATTTCATTTAGATATATAATTTATACGTGTGGTTTTCCTTTTTTTGAATAAGGTTTGGTATTTATGTTAAAATACATACATGCACATACAGACTCACAGACAATTTTTGCAAGTCTGTGTTGTCACAATGTCTGAAGATGGGCAAACGCCTGAAACCGGTCGATGACCACAAAATGAAGCAGGCTACCATGGAAAATGTCTCTGATTAATATTTACCTTGTAATATTTTTTGTGTAGATAATATTTTTAATTAACCCCTTAACGCACACACCCAAATTAACTTGGGGTACAAGAAACTGAACTTTTTGGTATCCTATGGTTGAACTGAAAGCTTGAACATTGGTTTCATATGAATTTAACTGAATATATCCACTGAATTCTACAATCATGAAAAGTTACCGTTATCCTGTATATGCAAGTTGAGACAAGTTGCATCATGTTCGTTTTCATATCAGTAGCCGCTAGTTTGCATTGATGCGTCATAGTCCGTGTCATTCATCGCCTGTGAATGTCAGCTCTTTTATTTCACAATTACGTATTCGTTCACTATCACTTGAATTCTGTTTATATTATTTATATAACAGTTTTTGTCATTTTTTTTTTTTTTTACTTTCTATTTATTATTCTATATATTATCCAGACTGTGACGTTCCTCTTTGTGTCAGCCGGTGATTAAAAACCTAGTTATTATCGAGAGTTTTTGTTGCCCGAGTTATAACTCGGTTCGGCAAAGTATATAAACTTCAGTCACCGTTTTTTTTTTTGCCAAAGAGATCTTTTTTTTAAAGATTTGTTAAAATATTCTTTTATGCATAATTAAAGTAAACAATATAAAAGTTGGCGGATTTTTTTTATTGGTATCTTAAGGGATTAATAGTCCAGTAATTTTGAATATTTAATTTTATATAGCACATTTTAATAGGTTCCTTTAACTATTATCAAAAAAAACTTCAAGATTAGTTGAAAATATTTTTTCCAAAAGTTTAGAAAGAATATATTATATTATTAAATTAACCTCTTACCATGTGCTATATAAAATTATTTATTTAAAATAACTGGACTATTAAATATGTTTTATCTACATAAAAAGTATTTAATAATACTCCTACAATATGAAAATTCCAACAATTGATAACTTTTAAAATATACTTTTTTTGTTGCTTATATAACATACGATTTGTGACTGAAGAGGGTAAAAATCAGTTTGTAGAAACTAGTAGGAAGAAGATTATGAAAAGGATAAGTTTGTAATCCTTTGAAGAATTATCAGAGATATTTTCCGTGATATAGCCTGCTTCTTTTTATGGTCATCGACCAGTTTTGGGCGTTCGCTCATCATCAGGATGCTTTTTGTCAAATAGTGTGATAACATAGATTTGCACAGAGCAAATTTAGTTGATACGAAATTTCCCCTGTGCAAATCTATGTGATTAGACTATTTGACAAAAAGCATCCTGATGATGGGCGAACGTCCGAAACCGGTCGATGACCACAAAAAGAAGCAGGCTATCACGGAAAATATCTCTGTTGCTTTCCAGCTCTACGGAACCAACCTCAACAACTTTGAAGTAGATACAACTAGCTGAATTATTCTGAACAATAAAAAATAATTTTTTTTTTTCAAATCACCGTTATTCATTTTACATTATATATAAATATATAGATATATTTATTAATGAAACATAGCATTTACATCTATATATATAAAAATTCAGCTTCCGTATGTTTGTGGCCGCAAAACTCAAAAAGTAGTCGATGAATTGACTTGAAATTTTTACACAACGTTACATATCTATATAAGTATGTATATATATATTTTTTATTCCGAAGTGGAAAATTCCGAGCGTTTCGTGAGTTTGGCTGAAATAGACAGACACAGAAGCGTTGCGATCGTGGCGCGCTCACTGCCGAAGATATTCTGCACAGAATACAAAAGAAACGCAATCATGGCTTGGATTTCACAGAAGAAATTTACAATGAAGCGCTAATCTTCATTGAGGATTTTTGTCTTGCAATGTGTGACAAGTTGTTCGCACTACTGAGAGTAACAGTACCGTATAGGTCGATCAATGCAACATTCGTGAAAGAACTGCTCAGAGAGCAATCATACACCAGAAATGGCTTACAGCTATTCGTCCAAGAAAATACACTGAAACTCCTTCAAGAACAAAAGATAGCATTTGATACAATCATACAAGCTGTGACCAACTAATCCGGTGGATTTACTTTTTGGACGCTCCAGGTGGACCTGGAAAAACGTTCTTAATTTCCTTAATCCTGACTAAAATCCGTTCAAATGGCCATATTGCCTAAGCACTTGCTTCTTCAGGTAATGCTGCTATGTTGATGGAAGGAGGTAGAACAGCGCATTCAACTCTTAAAAACATTCTTTCAGTTAAAAACATTTTTTCTTTCTTTCCTTTCAGTTCACAGCAACGCAAAGTAGGGTTGGGCAAAGTAGGGTATTAAATGTATGATGTGTTTTCTTGCTGAATCTATGTTAACTACCATACTTCTATTTACTTCCGTAATAATTAAAATCAGACTGAGCCACAGCTAAGCGCGGCCGGGTTTAGATAGCTTTTTATATTTTTATTGTTAATAGGTTACAATTTTGTAAGTTAAATCTTTTTTATTTTGTAATGTTGCAGTAAAAGTAAATACTGCTACCAAAGTAAATTGACTGTTGAAGGGAAATGCACGTTTAGGTAAAATTGTCGGATTGTCGTAACCCTAAACATGTTACTTCATTTAGGCACATCATCAGATTCGATACAAAGTTTTCGGTCAACCGGTTTCTTTTTTTTTTTAAAGAATTTTGAGATATTCTCGTCACTGGCTTCAGTGACTTCCTTTAACCTTGCCGTACTAACAACACATATAGATAGTTGACACTATTATTTGTAATTTTTTCCAGGAAAAAAAACATTTTTGGTGGGTTCTGGGGGGAACTGCGAACTTACGCTTTCCTCTAAATTGCTACTTAAGTGTAATATATGGTTTTATTATAGTTAAATATGTGGATGCATTTTGAGCAATGGTGGATAATATATGGGATCCGGTTTCAGATTCTCATCCATCGACAGAATAAGATAATCAAATTCGTGTAGAGAGTTGACTTAGGTTTTTGTCACGTACTACTACACTTTGGGGATTGTTTCATTTGAACATAACCTTATAACCTTCCGCATACAATGTGGATTGTAGTGTAGGTTTTGAAGAGTAGTGCGTGACAAAAAGCAGAAAGTTGACTACAACTTTCTACACGAATTAGATAGCCTTACTCTGACAAAGGATAAGAATCTTACAGGAACAACATTCTAAATAACATTAAATTATATCTGTAAGTATTTCTTTTATCTACTACATTAAATGCGTAGCATAAGTTCCAAGTTTTAAGAAAACCAGGTTAAAATAAACGTTCGGACTTTAGAGGATAGATTTCTGGGAAATTTATTAAATTATGATTATAAATTGCACCTTCATAAACATCAAATTTATTTAATAAATTATTTCGGAAAAATAGAATATTTAAAGAGGTTTAAGTCTGATGAGTTAGAGACTTAATTTGTTATAAGTGACTGAAATAGTTACCCTCTTCAATGGATGCTATTCTAGTCCCGGGTACCAGGTCATATGGGTACTTTGGGGAATGAGGAGGTGGATAGATTGGCCAAATGAAGCGCCTCACTGCCCTTCATTGTTCCTGAGCCTGTTATTGGCTTCTTTGGGCATATATCTGTCGAGTTTCCAGCCTTAGCTTTACGGAATTCCTCCCACTATAAATGAACTAAGTGGATTTCATCGGCAGTCTAAGAAGCTCTTTGGAGGTTCAGCACAAAATTAATCGAGATATGAGCCTGTGTCTTTCACATATTTCTTTCGTGTATCAGGTTGGATCCTTTAGCTGGGCAATGTGGTTTATGGAAATATCACGAAGTGATAAGGCTTGTGACAGATCTCTTTTGTAGAGTTTGTGAGGCAGAGGAAGAAACACCGATCCATTTCACGTCAGATTGTTTGGGTATTGATAGAAATTAGGTCCTATGGTCGGATTAGAATGTCTCTGAAAGAGCTTAGGCTATTTCCCTTTAAGGATTTGTTCGGACTGCGGTGAATCTTAGGTGGATTAGACTCGGTTATATATACTTGTCCTAGATCCACTTGTTGTTATTGTTATTTGAGATAGCTAGGCTTTGGTAACCATATACTTTGGTTATACTTCCCTTTTTTTGTATAATAATGTTAATAAAAATAAGACAATTTTAAAATGCCATTACAAGTATTGTTCGAGGGAGGCTGCAAAATGTTTCAATAGAATGTAATCACATTCAGGTACGCACAGTATCCTAAAAACCAACAAGAACAATCCAAACCACATTATATTCACATCTAATTTTTGCCAACTACATATTTAGTGAAATTTGAGAAACTTTAAGTTTGAGAGAAATTAAACAATTAAAATTGCAGTAAGAGAAAGTATATTATGTGTGTGTGTGTGTGTGTGTGTGTGTGTGTGTGTGTGTGTGTGTATGTGTATGTGAATTCCACAACAGATTTTTCCATTAATACCAATAAGTTAAAATAATATTTGATAAAAAGCATGGTGAAAGGTTTCAATATGTGAGTAAATAATACCATTTTTGTTTTTCAAGTTCAGTATTATTTTCCAAATTGAAAGTGACCCATATTTCCATGAAATAACAAAAACAGAAATTTGGAACAATAGAAAAAAATATTACGTTACAGCAAAACAACCAGACAGTTTAAAATTACCATTATTTCAATCTATTTCCATGGTTATTTTCCATTTTGTTTCAATGCTTTTTATCTTTTTCACTAACAAAGCTCGAAATAAAAAATAAACTTTTGCAAAAGGAAATTAAGATTTTTGTCAATAAATATTTGGACATGTTACTTTTTTGATCGAGACCCATTTATCTAAAAAAAATATGGTTTTACCAGAAACATCTTTTTAAATTTTTTTGTTGACTTTTGCTTTGTTAATGTAGGAATAGTATAAATTATGAACTGTTCAATGTTAATAATCCATTGTGAGCTACAAAAGTATTTTATCTGTCATAATATGGCAAGTTTTTTATTGGTTCTAACCGGTTTCGTATTCTCTCATCTGTCTCAGTTTATGCTTATGAAGTTTATATAGAGATAGTTGACTTCAACTTCAAGTTTCTGTCACAGATCACATTGTTTTTTTTGATTGTTTGTATGAGGGAGGTTATTTATAAACCAAATCAGTGTGTTGCGTGGAAACAGAAATATGAAGTCAACTCTCTAATACGTAACTGTATAACCATACTCTGGCAATAGATGGGAATTCAAAAACCTACAGAATCAATAAAAAGAAGAAGCATGCTACGATAGAAAAAACCCAAATGTTATCTAGCAATGCGGACTCAACTATGTTATTTCTCAAAAATTACAATAAAGTTCCGGGCAAGCATTTTCCCCATGAAAAATATCAGTTATTATTATTATTATTCGCGAAAGGGGAGGGCAAAACCCTACGCTATCCAAAGCCCCCCAGGGCCCATATAGCTACCCCTAAAGACTAACAACCACTGGGACTAGAATACAAATCCAGGCCCAGGTTTCAACCATCTAAGTTTCACAACAGACCGAACAAATCAGACCAAAACCTTAAAAGGACACACCTTAAGATCCTCCACCGACATCCTATTCCGGCCGAAGTTCCTAAACCTAATCTCCTCACAACCCAAACAATTCGTCATCAGATGCATGGGTGTTTCCACCTCAGTTTCACAAACTCTACAAAAGGGGTCAGGCACAAGTCCCATTGTATAGAGATGTCTCCTTAAACCACAATGCCCAGTGAGGAATCCAACCAGATACCTGAGGGAGGTCCGTGAAAGACATCGGACCCCACTGCTCAAAGCTCCGTCCGGGCCCCCAATGAGCATTTTAGACTGCCGACAACCCACTGCACTCATCCATAAGGATGAGTGCTGTGAGGTCATCCACGTCTGAAAGCCCGACAAACATGTGTCAGAAGACACACCAACAGCAGGCTCTGGACCAATGAAAGGGAGAGAGGCACCTAATTTGGCAAACCTATCCACCTCCTCATTCCCAAAAATTCCCATATGACCTGGAACCCAGACCAGAAGCACATCCTTTAATAAAGAAAGATCTTCCAGTCTTCTAGAACATTCCAACACCAATCTGGAAGTGAAGACACATGAATTAAGCGCCTTCAACGCAGCCTGGCTATCCGAGCAGATACAAACACCCTTTAAATTAGTGTTACGCACCCTCTCATCCAAAATACAGCAAAGAATTGCATAAACCTCAGTCTGGAAAAAATATCAGTTAAACGAAAATAACATTTATTATGTTCATGGAAATATATAATCTTTGTGAGTTTTCTTTCTAAAAAAAACAAACAAATACAACTCTTAGTTTCTTTGTAATTAAAGAACAACATCTAGAAAGATAACCTTCTTAAAAGCCTTTTATTGAATAATTTCTGAAAAGAAAATTTAATCTTCTAAGTGGGCAAAGTTTAATTGTGGATATTGTCGTAGTAGCTTTGTTTGTAAATTTACATTTTTAAATGCCGTTTTGTTATTTGGATGTACCAACTTTTCATGACTAAAAATATCATCGAGCTTTTTTTGCTACCCCCTTGATAGGCAGCATTTTTTTTTTTTTTTTTTTTTTTTTTTAGTCATCAACCAGTTTTAGATGAACAGGATGTATTGATAAACAGTTTGAAATCGCCCACGAGGACAATGAAAAGTATGTACAACAGACATTTTGCATTCTGCTAGTAGTCTATGATGGAACAGCGATTCATCAGATATGCTAAGGATAAATGAATGCCTAAAATTAAGTAAATGACCACAAAATAAAGGAAGCTATAATTATAATATATAAAAAAAAAAAAATATCGATTATATTGATGCATTATTTCCATCAACATTACGTATAATTTAATGTAATGTAAAAAAAAAAAAAAAAAAAAAAAAAAACGAGTTAAGTTAGAATTAATATTTTAAGATTTTTCAACAAGAAAGTGTCATAATCATTAAAAGTGACTTATTCAAACACACTAATAATTGATTAAAATTTAATTAAAAAATATTTCAACAGTTAATTGTTGTTTTTTAATTATTAAACTGCTACAATGGATAAATAACTTTTTCCCTTTTTTAATAAAAAAAAAAAAAAAAAAAAAGAAGTAACTAATAAAAATATATTGATAATGGCTTTATCAAAACTTTATATATTTCACTTTCAAGTGGGCGTTACCCCAAACATTACTTCAGGCTTTTATCTGTTTTCTTTTTATTCTTAGTTATAAGAAGAGTGCCCTATAATTTTTATTTGTTTACCCCTTTACAATATTATTATAGTTATTTTAAAAATTAAAACCGTTAAACTAAGGCGAATGTTTTTTTTTTTTGCTTTTTTTTTTTTTATTTCATAAATCCTACTTTAGATATATTGAAATATAATATTAAAAACAAAAAAATCATTGAATTAAAAATAGGTACAGTTTATTTTATAACTGTTCGTAGTAGAGTTAAACTTCTTGATTTAATTATTTTGTCACAAAATATTTGGATAAGCCAGCAATTTAATTTTTTTTTGAATGAATGTATGGTTTGCCCCGATGTTTGTAGCAATATAAATTATGAACATTATTTTTATAAGAATTAAAAAAAATATATAATTAAATAAATAATTTTTTACTAGAAACTGTGATTTTATTGATTAAAAAAAAAAAAAAAAAAAAAATCACTATAAGATCAGATGAGATTTATGATTAATTACCAATTTAAATTTTAGGTTGACCAAATTAATTTCTATTCCATAAATTTATAAAAATGTTCGTGGAATTTTAACAATTTTTGTGGTAATATTTTTAATGAGATAATAAGATAAATTGATGGAGATTGATTCGTTCATTTTTCTTGTTGGTTTTTTTTTTTTTACTTTTTATTTTAAGTGGTTCTGCTTGTATATAATATTGTGAGCATGTAAAATGTTCAATATAGCTTCTTCATTTTAATTTGTATATAATAAAAAAAATTAATACTTAAATAAATAAATTTTGGAATTAATTATAAAATTTAGGGTGAAAATTAAATTTAAATAAAATCAAGGTTTTTTTTTTTTCTTTTTTCATTTTTATTAGACAAAGAAAAACTAAAGAAAATACTTGAATAACATTTAGATTTAGTAATGAGAGTATGTTTATCTCATGAAACTTGAGTAAAATCCCAAAGGTCTCTCTTATGTTTTTATATTTAATGAAACAAGAAACAACGGACTGTCTGAATTGATTTCTTTTTTTTTCTTTCTTTTGTAGTTCTTACTTTCTTTTTTATTTTAATTTTTTAACAAAACTTTGCTTTTAAATTTATCAATATCTAGGAAAAAAAAATTTTAAAAACCAACTCTATTTAATTGTGAAATTTTAATTTTATGGAATTTAAAACATCATGTATTTTTCTACGTTTAACTGAGAATAAGTCATTGACGTATTATTGGAATATTCATATTTAAATAAAAATTTACTATACATTGTAGATAGTATAAAATAGTACTTACAGGCTTTGTGAGAGAAATTTTGATTTAGCCAATCTTGATATAGCGTTGTTTTTCAAGCCGTCCAGCATCCTTGTATGTAGATGAATTTGATGTATTTAATAAATATTTTTTTTATATATTTAATTATGATATATATATATATATATTATATTATTGAATTTCACACCAAAATACACTGAATTAAATAACGGTTATTATCACATATTATTTTTTTTTTTTTTAACAAATAATGATAACTAAGGCATTTTTTAGGCCTCCTATTTAATTTATTTGTATTATAAGCCACAATTTTTTTTTATTTTTTTTTTATTTTTACGAACAGAACTGTATTTTTTTTATAAATTCACATTGAATTTTCAAGTTTCAGGAAGGGAAATTCATGTAAAAAAAAAAAAAAAAAAAAAAAAACAATAAAATAAATGTAAAATTCTGTTTTCTATAATTCAACAGATATATTTAGAGTTTTCATTAATTATAGTGACACGCATGAAGAATTTTTATTTTTTATGAAGGCAAAAAGGAATAAATCAAAAAAAAAAAAAAGAAAAACAAAAATAAAAAATAAAAAAAGTTAATAGTTGAAAAAAAAAAAAATAAATATAATAAGTTAAATAATTTTTTTTTTTTTACAGTTTTGTTTTTAAAGGGTGACGGACCGTGGGGACAATGATACGCGGCAGAGGATCGGGCGTGGAGTGAACAGTTGTGTAAGGGTAGCCAACCTTGGGGCGCAAAATACCCCTCAAACGTTTTCCCGCCCACTTATATTCCTACTGATTCTAACCTACAGAGAGAGAGAGAATTTCCCCTACCTAGTTTTCACAACTAAAGAGGACCTACTTTCACGCAAAACTCAGACAATCCCCACTTAACCATACTGCGGGGGGGGGTTTTCCGACTATAAAAGTTAATCCTTTAAATACATCATTGTTTGTACTTAAATGCTATTAATTTTCACCCTTCTCTAAATAATTATTTTTACCCCCTCCCGCTCATGGGTTGCTCATGCCCCCCCCATTTCTTCACCACTCTCGGACTTGATCTGATTGGGCGATTAATTTTTCATTCACTGTTTTTTTTTTTTTTTTGCTATATGAGAATTTAAACCTTATGTTTGTTTTTCCCATTTGTCTATCAGTATTTTTTGTAATAGTTTTGCTTATCGAATTATCCAACTTCAATGAGCCTTTATTTTTGTTTTTTTGAAAACACTAATTTTCAGAACAAACAATTAACTTTAGTTACAATACAAGTACAATATGCTGAATGGTTAGCGTACTGGACTCCCATGCGGAGGACTCGGGTTCGAGTCCAGCTATGCTACCCTTAGATTTTTTCTTCCTGTTCGGCGGTGGACAGTGTTGTCTGTAACGAGAGAACACTGTCCGGAGGCCGTGGGTGCACTGAGAACGCTCCGGGCGCCAATGATCATAGATGTTGACGCGCCTCAAATTAAAAATAATAATAATAATAATAATAGCTGTTATTACTAGTTTATAAGAATAATACATTAACAATAGAATATTCACAAAATACAAAAATAAACAAAATAAAATAGTCCCTTCAGTATTGTTATAGAAAATTTTATATATATATATAAAATATAAAGGAACTGATGAACGTTATTCTGGCCGGACAGCAGATACCTGAAGAAATGAAGCTAGGATAACTCCCATCCACAAGAAAGGGAACAGAAACAACTGCGCGAACTATAGAAGGATATGTGTCACCAACCCAGTTGCTAAACTATTAGGAAGGATTATTAAGACAAACCTGGAAGAAGATTTTATGGCGTTCGAAGAACAGTGTGGTTTCCAAAGTGGCCGATCCTGCATAGACTACATTTTCACGGTTAGGCAAATCACAGAAAAGCATGCAGCCAAATCTAACAAATAGAGATGGTTTTCGTAGATTTGGAAAAAGCATACGACAGCATCCCGAGAAGCCGCCTTTGGCAAGCGCTAAGGGAAGCTGGAATATAATTATCTGTGATTGCAGTGATTCAAAGATTTTATGAAGGAAACAAATGTTCTGTTAAAATAAGTTTGCAAACATCCAAAGCCTTCAGCATTACCAAAGGTTTATTGCAATGATGCTGCATGTCTCCCACTCTATTCAAGTTATACCTAGATGTGGCTTTAAAAGAATGGAGAAGAAAATTCCATCAAATGGGTTTAAAAGTGAGAGATAACTTTTATTTGTGCAGCCTGATATTTGCGGATGACCAGGTAGTAGTGATGCAGGATGTGGAGGATACGGATTATATGCTGAGAAAACTAAGCGAAGAATACCAGGTCTGGGGTCTCGATATCAATCTCAGCAAAACTGAACATCTCACTGAAGCCCAGGACAAGATAGAGCTCGGCCCTGATCCACTAAAGATAACAGGCAGCTTCAAATATCTGGGATCCGTAGTCGAAAATGGAGGTGGTTCGAGATTAGAGATAGACAGAAGAATAAGGGAAGGGAAAAGAGTAATAGGACTGCTCAATACGGTGCTCTGAGGTAAAAATATTTTTGAAAGTATGCGCACTGTTTTTGAAAGTATAGTTCTGTACGGTGCAGAAACCTGGAACCTTAATAAACATGAAAGAAGAAAGATTGTTAGCCACCGAAATGGACTACTGGAGAAGATCGGCAGGGAAATCCAGAAAGGATAGATTTAGGAACGTGCATATCAGAAATGAGCTACAGCTAAATGACAATATCCTCCAGGCAATAGAATTAAAACAACTGAAATGGTTTAGACACTTACTTAGGATGGAAGATGACCGAATACCGAAGGCAGTGTTTGATTGGGAAATAGAAGGAAGGAGGAAAAAATGGAGACCCAGAACAAGGTGGGTGGAAGGAGGTTACGGTTACGGTCTAACAGAATCGGATGCTCATGACAGAGACAAATGGAGAAACCATCTTGAGTCGAGAGGAACTACGTAACTAGAATACCTTTAAAAAAAAAAAATGTATATATATATATATATATATATAAAAGAATATATATCAACTTAATTTTCTAGTAACTAGGCCCATCTAAGGAGAAGGCCTCTGTCTTTGTTTCTACCATCCATTTTTATTCTGAGTTGCTCTGCTCCACGATTCCCACAAAATTTACTTAGATCATCATTCCACCTTAAGAATTGTCTTCATCTCTTCGGTACATTATTCAAGGTGATCCATTCCGTCGATCTTTTTGCCCTACTTGTTCATTCGTTCGCCACATGTCCTGCCCAATTCCATTTGAACAATAATGCCGCTTCTACCACGTTAGTTGCTCAGATTTTCTTTCTCACTACGGAATTCTTAATTTTTTTGAACTTTTTTATTTCCTAGCATTTTATTTCCTTCTTTCCATCGAACACTTAGTAGCTCTAAGAAGATCCTTAGCTTTCCTGGTCATGGTTTAGACTTCTGCACCGTATAACATACAAATACACGTCTTTTTAGTTAGATACTCATTTTGTTATTAAAGATAAAGTTGAGGCTCTAAAATCTTTTCCAAACTAAGGCAATGCGTCTGTTTAGGGTGGAATCACTGAGCTGATATGAGCTGGACAAATACGGATTTTACCTAGTTACAAATTTTCACATATAACTAAACATATTTATATGCGCATCAGAAAGATAAAATAAAAGCCGAAATTCCGGTAAACTGATTTTGATTCAAACTTTGGATTTTGACAACTCATTGGATTAATCCTTAATACTGTAAAAAAGACAGAATCATAAAATATATTGCATTAGTGGGAATCTGACGTCACACCTCCAAAGAAGTTCCTTACAATGAATTTTCCTGAGAAAACAATTTCAAATAAAAGCTGTAGCACTTTCTGTGATTAGTTGATATAATACAAATTTTAAAGAAAATCGTTGGAGCCGTTTTTTGCAAACGGGGAAACGTTTGGTGCGAGAAAATCATAAATTGAAAAATTGAAAAATATTTCTCAGTAAAATGGTACTTCTGGTTGACTGATTTTTTTTACCAAAATCTTATTGTCGCGTCCATTGGTAAAGCTTAAACGAAGTATCAAGTATCAGCTTTCTGCGATTTTCGTTTTTTTTTTTTTTTTTACATTCTCTTATTCCTAGTAAGAGGAAGTATTGTAATCATGTCAAATTTCCGATATCGATTTTTCACCGGAAATATTCGTTTTGAGGTCCCCTGAGTCCAAAAAAGTGGTTTTTAGCAAATTGCATGTGTGTCTGTGTGTATGTATGTGAACAGCATAGCTTCAAAAACGAAAAACCATAGAAAGTTGAAACTTGATATTACGTTTAGATATCGCCATGGGATCTGACGGTGCGTTATCTATCAAAATTCCTCAACCGGAAGTACCACTTTACTAGTTTTTTTTTTTTACGTTTTTGTGAGCTTCTCAAAAATGGCTCCGACAATATCAACTACACATACAAAGTGCTACACAACTTTTATTTGAAACATTTCTGCCGGAAAATTCATTTAAGGGCACTTCCGGGGGGAGGGGTGGGGTTAAGTTTTCATCTTAACTGCTATTTCAGTTTATTAGACAATTCTGTCATCTAAATAATGTTAATTGAAATTAAATATATTGTTGAAATTCCGAGTTTGAAAAAAATCGGATAACTGGAATTGCGTTTGTTTTAATACTTTAGTAAATGAATTTTCACTTTTTCGCGATTTTCTCAAAAATGGTTCCGACGATTTTCTTGAACTTCGACGGTTCTTCTTATATAAACTAAACATGCAATGATCTATATCTTTTATTTAAAACATTTCTCTAAAGTGCTATCATAGTTGATTATACAATTCTATCATCCAAACAAAATTAATTAGAAATAAATAGATGCCAAAATTCCCGAGTTTTAAGAAAATTAGTAAACCGGAAGTGCGCTTTTACTGAACAGTTTTTTCAGTTTTCGACGAATTTCATTAAATTTTGTACACAACTATAACATTTGTCAATTATAATTTTGTGAACGAGTAAGAGAAAGTTGTGTGAGTGTTTCACACCAGATTTTTTTTTTTTTGTTTTTTTTTTTTACTCTAACGATCTCTCATAATATTATTATCGGTGATTTCATTTTTTTTGTATTCAACAAAATTACAGAATCAAGTAAATTTCTCTCATACACGCAAATAAAATTGTGTTTATTTATCTTTAGTTGTTAAATTCCACAAGAAACATTTTGTCCAACTTTGGCTGTTGACGATAAACTAGGTTCTAAAGTGAGACGGCAAACTACGGCCCGATTGGAAATTCGCAAAATTTTATTATTCTTATTACATACATTTTTTTTTCTGATTTGATATGATTGTAGATAAGCTGACTTCTTCGTTACGATATTTGCAACTGATTATTAACATTAAATAGACTTGATATAAATATGAGAATTTTCAGTAAATATTCAGCAACAACTATACATAATCTATCAATACCTTAAGACATAAGCTGCAGGCTTAGGAGAGATCCTGCTTAGTAGATTAAAAGAGAAACTCTGGCCTGAGAGAATCTTGACAAAATACTGAAGGATTTTCCAAAAAAAAAAGAGTTCCTAATTATGTTGAGGATAGAATGTTGAATATTTCTGTAGGTTGCTAATGCTAATTTTCAAATTAGTGTGAACAGTGAAATATTAGGTTTACTTTTTGTTCTGTTAGTGTTAGTTTACAGGATTTGAAACAACGTAGCAAGAAGTATGAACTTTAGTTTAGAGAGCTATGAGGGTTCTTGTTAGTGGTCATTAATCTAAGTATAACAAAAGGGCTTGATTTCGGAAGAGATAGGAGAATTAAGCAGTTAACTGGAGAGAAGCAAATGCTTTTTTTGTTTAGAGAGTTTAGTATATTTTGGAATTTATTAGGATTAGTAAGATTATTAGGACTGAATATTACTTTCTCTTACTCTTCCAGTGGGAGGAAGTAATGCAATCTTGCTAGATTTGTTTTTTGCGATGTATGTGTGCGTGTGTGTGTGCGTGTTTTAACAGAATATCTAAAAAAAACGATAAGCACCCCTATTATTATGGCCCCTATTATATACTAAACATTGAAGGTTGAAATTAAAAAAAAAAATTTTCTTGATTAAATTGTATTAATTAGAATTTTTCACCAGAATTTCACACCAGATTTTTATTCTCTATTGCTTTACCAGAATTCATGTGTTGTCGAAGATATAATAAAATTTTTTGATAACAGGATTGGTATTAGAATGAAAGGATTTATAAATATGAGATTAATAATAAATCCATCAATCTGAGTTGTCAAAGCACTGCTACGGGGTAAGATTTGACATTTTGTTGAAATGAAATTATCAGAAAACAGATATCTTGCAATCGTTCAATAAATGTAACCCAGTAAAATGTTCTCGTGATTATGTTTGGATCGCTTCGAAAAATTAGCGGCAGTAGTGAGCAGGTAGTAGTTCGAGTGTTTTCCTAAATTCCAAATGTGTTAGTTATCTACAACAAGAAGTTTAACTGTTAAAAAAATGTTGGAATATTAATAAGTTTGCACAAATGTTGAAAGAAATCATTAGGCCTGAGGCATAAGCTGTTTAGGTTAACCATAATGTACAATGTTAATTCACTATTGTTGCTTTAGTACTGGATTACAATGGCGGCTGACAGAACATAAACTACAGTTAGGCCCAAAAGTACCCGTAGCTCCATTTTTACCTTTTAATTATTATATTATTAATTTAATTATTTTCATTTATTAGATTAAAGTTTAAGTAATATTAGATTAAAAAATATTATTTGCCAAAAAGTAAATAATAAATTAAACCACTACAATTCATCCTTAACGTTAACACTTTACGCTTTTTAAACCTGTAAACATTGTTCCAATATATTATCTTTTAATGTTTTGCCCATTTTTGGACTAATTCCATAATCTACCACCAACTGACTGACATACATCGGATGATACAGCTTCTATGGATTATATCTCTATTTCATTCTCACTTTCATCATTTGCATTTCCATGACATCATTGTCATCACTACAGGAATCACTGTCATTATTAACACGAACTGCTTCTTTTTCTTACTTCATCAATTCAGGGAAAACCCTGAATTTTATTTTATCCTGTTCTCTTCAGTACAAAATAATTTGGGAGCTGATATTTTGTTATAAATATTACATACTTATATATTAATAAATATAAATGTAATTTTTATATATATATATAATTATATATATATATATACAGTGTGTCCCAAGGTATGTGGCTAACGACTTTTTCTCGGAAACTAAGATAGCTAGAAAAAACTAAAAAATACGTGTACCCGTAGTTTTTTGTTAGAAAACCAAATTTAATTTGCAAATTTGTTTTGGTGCTTCCAGAAGCGAGATACAGGCACCAACTTCATTTTTTTCAAATGGGGAGGTGTGGTTTTTATTTGGAAATATATTCCTCTATTTTTTGTAAGAAAAATTTACTTGGACGGTTTTTTTTCTTTGAGCGATATTTTACAGTTATGAATGAAAACATGATTCCTATAAGAAATTTCAAAATGATATTATAACGGTTTTTTGATTGAATAAGAAGGAAAGTACTATTTTATTATAAAATTTTACTCCTCATTAATTACAGATCTTGCTCGTACTGGCCTCCACCATTAGAGATGTATTTCTTTGGTCATAAGGTACAATTTTGGCGGGAAAAGCATATGTATGCTCTCTAATGGTGGGGGCCAGTTCGAGCCAAGATCTGTAATTAATAAGGAGTAAAATTTATAATAAAATAGTACTTTTCTTTTTATTCAATCAAAAAACCGTTATAATATCATTTTGAAATTTCTTATAAGAATCATGTTTTCATTCATAACTTGTAAAATATCGATCAAAGAAATAAACCGTTCAAGTAAATTTTTCTTAAAAAAAAATAGAGGAATCTATTTCTTAAATAGAAACCACATCTCCCCATTAGAAAAATACGGGGACATGTATTTTTTAGTTTTTTTTCTAGCTATCTTAGTTTCCGAGAAAAAGTCGTTATCCATAATATACCTTGGGACACCCTGTATATATAATAAATTATTATATTATTATAAATAAAACATAAGGTAATTAAAACTGGAAACCAAAAATACTGTCATTATAAATGAAGGTGAGCACATAAGCTGCTATTATTATAAGATCTATTACCACATCCAATCAAAGTACTTTTTTTGTTTTGCAAACTCAAAAGTACACGGAGAATAATTACAGAGCAAAAAATCAGCAAACATATTATATAACAAAATCTGGTGTGATAAATTTACATGACCTTATCTTACTGCTGTAAATACAATTATATAAAATAATGACAAATTTGTTTTACACTTTAAATTTTTACACATTTGTCCAAATATTAAATATAGAGTTAGTGAGGGACAAGTCTCTATCCAGGCAGATAGTCGAAGTATAATTACATAACAGTCTAGTAGGCAGAGCCAATAACATTATTTGAAATTTTATGCACCAATACCCCATAATTTATTATCTAAAATCAATTTTCACTGGTAAATGATTAAAAAAATGAATCTGATGCGGAACACTCATACAACTTTTTCTTACTCCAGTTTTCAAATTTGTAAATTGACAAACTTATAGGTGTAATGGAATCAGATATTAGATGTAATGGAATCGTTTGATGTGTGATTCCTGGAGTAGCAGATGTCTTGAAGAGGGCGGAAGTTAGTTCGAGAGATTTTGGGAAGTTAGTGCTCGAATAATTAAACGGTTTATATAAAAATAACTATAATTGAACTATACTTGAACGTTAGAAATGGTAACTAATAATTATAATAAAATACTTAGTAATAAATAGAAGATAAATTAGAGTGATAAAATAACTGAACTAAAGTGCACAACTAAGAGAATGATAAGTTTGAATATAACTGTGTATAGACGCGTAAACTGCCGCTCATGTATATATACGTGCTCGTATGGTTGTAGATGATATAATAATCAATCTCGTCGTATATCATAGAGTTTATATATACTGTTGTTCACACTCACACCAAGACAACTGTCTTAGTGTGCGGCCTTGTGCGACCTTCGTAGTTTGCTGACCTTATTTAGTGGCCATACTTAGCGGCGGTGCCTGCCTTTTGATGTGAGAATTGATGAAAAGGCTTTGTTGTTTGTTTGGTTGACCGCGGCTGTCGGCGGCCAACAGTGTCACTGTTTTCACTCTTTGTTAAGATAGCAGCTGGCTGGAACCACTAGTTGTAAATTATTATTTCTTTGGTGTACTTTGCCGATGTCAATGACTTTGCCATGCCATTACATAGGAGAAAACTATGAGAGTGAGATACAAAGTTGGTCGATGTTAGTATGGAGAAAATCACCAAAACTGATAAAAATTTCAGTAAAAACACACTTTTTGTTTGATAATTTTCTTAAAACACGAAATTTGAACAACATATTAATTAATTCTAATTAATATTATTTAGATGATAGAAGTGTGTAATAAACGGAACTAGCACTTTACAGGAAACCGTTACCCCAACCCTCTCCTAAAAAGTATCCTTCAATAAATTTTCCTGAAGGAAGGTTACAAATAAAAGCTGTAGCTGTTTATATATCTAATTGATAAACAAGTTTAAAGAAAATCGTTGGAGCCATTTTTGAAAAAATCGCAAAAAAGTAAAAAAAAAAAAAAAAAAAAACTATCTTGTAAAGTGGTACTTCCGGTTGAGGAATTTTGACAGTTAAAACCTACTGCCGGATCCCATGGTGATACCTAAACGGAATATAAAGTTTTAACTTTCTATAATTTTTCGTTTTTGAGCCTATGCTGTTCACATACACTCACAGACCATTTGCTAAAAATAACTTTTTAGTAAGTGAAAGTAAAAAACCCACGAACCTATTTGTAAAGTCGTAATTTTGATTAAATGATTTGCTACTAATGCTACCAAAATATAATCTTATTATATAGATGGTAAAGCTATATATTCTACTGAGGTGGTACTTTAATGGAAAGTTTAATGTTACTGTTTCCCCAAAGAATCCCCTAAAAAATTAATTTTCTGGGGAAATGTTTCAAATAAAAGTGGTAGGGTATTTATGTGTGTAGATAATATACGAAGTTTATGGAAAATCATTGACACCATTTCCAAGAAAATCATAAAATAACTGAAAATAAAAAAAATTAGTCTTTTCCCAAAATCTTCATGTCGGATGTGATGGTGGTAGTACCTAAACAGAATACTAAGTCTGGGAAAATGCCCGAATAACATGCTCTTCCGCCGACACCACAATGTCAAACGTAGGGTCATCGAGTTATTAAAGGAAAAAAGCTATGCATACTATGAGGAGGTCTACTGTGTTAATACGGACGGCGCCTCAAGATACGCAGATATAGTAGCGTTTGATAAAGACAGTCCATCTGCGTGAGTTGTCGACCCTACGGTTAGGTATGAGAGCAACGGTCCAGACCAGGCCAAGCGGATTAATGAAGAAAAGAGAGCGATTTATGAGAAGTGCGTTAACTTTCTCCAAGAAAAGTTCCTACAAGAATTTGGAAAAAAAAACTTTACAGTTCACGGTCTATGGTTCGGCTCTCGGGGTGCAATCCCAGTGGCTACTGCACAATTTTTTGATAATGTCGGCATTGACAAAGGGAATTTGACCCGGCTGGCGGAGCAAATTATCTTGGATTCCTTGGGAATCCTCCATAACCAAATCTACGGTCATTGAGAAATTGGTTATTGAAATAGTCTTATTTAATGCCCTATGTATTGAGTTTGTGTATGTTTCATTCTTATTTCGCGTATTCTTTGCACTATTTACTTTAGTTTTGTAACGTTTGTGTCTTTTGGACTTGAGACTGTCTCATGTAGATAGATTAGTAATCTGTGTTTTTTTTAACAACTCAATGAAATTGAGCAGCCACACCGACTTGGTTTGTCGCTGTAATCTCACCTGCGACTTTTGCTTTTTTTGAGATATTCTCTTCACATACATACAGCACACAAACATATTTTTAGGAATCAGAGGACCTCTAAGCCTCCGAATTTGACTAACTTGGAGTAGACTACTAGATTGTTATAAGGGGATTATTTCACTGCAACCTGAAATATCTATTGTGCCCCCGGAGACTGATCAGTGCACTGCCATCCTCCGAGCAGTGTTCTCAATCTACAGACAACACTGCCCATCACCGGACAGTGAGTTGTAGAGGCTCCTAAGAAGAGAATATCTAAGGGCAGCATGCTAGATTCGAACCCGTTACCTCTGCGATGTTAATTCAGCGTGCTACCACTGAGCTATTTCCTTCCTTCTCCCTTAGCTTACGCCAAATAAATAGGGACGGAGTTCCTATTGTGTATTGCGTTTGTCCTTGTCTGTAAAGTCTAAGGTTTATGTAAGATTTTAAATATACTGTGTACTGTTCTGACGAAGTGCATGGACTATTGAGCTGTAGTAACCCATAGGGTCCCTACTCCCCAAGTAACTGCATGCAAGTGATACTCCTTGCGGGCAAACTTGGCGCAAGAAAAAGTAAAAGTATGTTTTGAGTCCAGAAACTCCAGATCAAAGGTGTATAGAATGTATTCGAATAGATTCGATTTTATATTGTAACGTGTAGTTCTTTGAGAGAAATTATTAAAAAAAAAATATATATATCATGATTTTATAATTATGTAAAATAGATTAGTTAAAATATTTAATATTGGTTGCTTTTTAAGGCGCTCTCAAGCCTGGATTTTATCGAACGTTGGGGGGGAAAACAATTATGAACATTTACGAAAGTAGAATACCTTTACTTACAATAAAAGGAATTTCCCTTCCTTCCACTGTTCGATGGAGAGAGGAAGTATATACATATATATATATATGAGATCAAATTTGTAGCGAGAGGATCTGCATATAGGAAAAAGCAGTGCTCTCCGAAATTATGTAATAGTGACGAAGTGCGAAACTCAACCTTCAACCAATGTATATATGTAAGTTTATATGTGACATAATTTTACATTAATCAAGTTTTATTTTAATATCAAACACATAATAAGATAACGTTCTATTATTTTGATTAAATTATATTGATAAATACTTATTTTTGAATGAGTGTTTGCTTATTATACCTTCTCACCTAAATTCAGTGTGAACGCAGACCCTACGAGACTCCTTTGTAAAGGAAATCTCGTTCTATTAAGAATTAGTGATTCAAATAATCTTAGTTAATAATTTATTAATTAATATAGTTATTTTTTGTATACCCCTCTAATACATAATATTACAATATATTGTGAAATAGTAAGAGTCTGAATCTAGTTACATAAACTAGATTTTAACTTTAAAGCTAACTTTAAACTTAATAAATATTAATTTTTTATTTAATACCTTTTATTTTTTATGCTAAAATTAAAAATGCACAAGTTTCACAAAAGTGTATCAATGTGTTCTCAATTTATTTCATTTTTTTTTTTTTTCACATACGTTCCGAAAAAGACTTTATAGATATCCATGTGGATGGATATGTTGAAAATTAACTCAGTCCCTTTTTTTGACGTAATTGGATTATTTGAAATTATTCAAATGTATCGGTTTCTATTAGAAATATGAATAATGAGTAATTAAATGTAGAACAAAAATTATTCTTCAAAAAATATATCACTACGAACTTGTGAATGACATTAAGAGAAAGTCAAAATGTGTTAAGTTCGTATATAGACAGATATAATTTATAATACGTAAATAGAAATTTAATGTTAATACTAAACACACCATGGAGATTTTAGAGAAAATCGTAACAATTAAAAAAAAAAAAATCTATATTTTTAAGGTCTAACTAATTATGAAAAAAACAATTTCAAAATAACAATGAGATTTTTGTACGGCACAACAAAAATTACAAGAACAATTTCAGTTCACAAAATCAAAACATCACATCAAAAAATACAACGACAATTTCAAAATACTTTATACTCAACCAACATAAAGTTATACCGTCATTATTCATTCATTCGCATTTCTCGTGATTTTTTATTTACGTCTTAAAGAAGTTGTTACAAGCAGACAAATCAACCTGATAGAAAAGATATTTTCAAAATATAAACAGCAATGAAAGACCCCCCCCTAAAATAGGGATTCTTTGCGAAATTCAATTATGAAAATAAATTAGGCAACATTAACTTAATATTTCTAGAAAATTTAAAAAATTAAACAATATAATCTTTAATGATAATGAAATGGATTTTGCAAACCAGTTTTTCATTTTCATACATTGATGCAGCGGTTTTCAAACTGTGGGCGCTCCCACTACAGAAGATGCCTTAACTTCACAAAGGGGACGTCAAATAAATGAACAAGACAAGGCATCAGATACATTTTTTTATTACTTTAAAAATATAATTAAAACGAAAGTATTAAAATATTTCAAGAACATAGGTTTAATGAGTAATATGTGCCTGTTTTGAAGTACACAGCCTGTCTAGATTTATATATTCAAGATAGCCACTATGAGCTCCCTTTCTATTTGAAATCTGTTTCTATATTTAGATTTTAAAAGAGCTACAGCAGAAAAGCTGAATTTCGCATAGCTAAGAAGTGAGGAAAAGTAACAGTATCCGAAGGAGCTTTTGCTTTAATAAAAGAATAATTACATGACGGTTCAGTCCTAATTGAGTTTAAAAATCCCCGTATATGGGTTACTTTTATCTATCTTATTATCTTAAATTATACAGGGGGGGGGGGGCAAAATTATTCAAGGTAAAAAAACCGGGGCGCGAAATACAAAAGATTAAAAACCGCTGCTTTAATGAAATCTCTAAATGAATTTACTGCGTTATTTTTTTTTCTTGTTTTATCTTGTGTTTTGATTCTTATGAGAGAAAATTGAATCACTTATGTCAATATAAAATTTCTCAATTATTATAGGAGGAAATATTAATTGTTTGTGATATACGTATGCGAACTGAAGTACCATCTGTATACTTGACATGCCAAGTAAATGGTATTGTTCCTTAATAGAAATCACTTTCTTAGACTTTCCAAACTAATCAAAGTTATAAAAATTATCCAATCATTTTGTAGTTTCAAGAAAAAAGAGGGGAAAAAATCGATATTCCAGAATATTGATAAAATATACTTGTGATAATTATAAGTGATGAAATAAATAAAAATTCATTAGAGATGAAAAGTGCGCATAAATGATAATTGTGTGAACCTTTTTTATTAAATTACCATAAGGAAAGTATCAGAGATATTTTCCGTGATAGACTGCTTCTGTTTGTGCGTTCGCGAGTGTATCAATTAAATTTGCTCTGTGCAAGTCTATGTTATCACACAGATGGGCGAATGCCCCGAAATCAGTCGATGACCACAAAAAGAAGCAAGCTGTCACGGGAAAATATCTCTGATGCTTTCCAGTTCGGCGGAACCAATCACAACAACCACAATGATTGTAGAAAGCTTTATAAACTACTACAGCACTTAAATTTCAAACCTTACTGTTGTAAGAGGGAGTATTTGTTCGAGTCAAATTTTAATTGAGTTTAAACGATTTTTCTGTTTTCACATTTCGAGATTTCTGGGGGGGGTGGGACAAAAATATATGTGTTTGTGGGAGAAGGGAAAAAGAGGTCTCTCGCAAATAACGCAAATACAGGGAAATTGCAGAAAGCTGAAAGTTAGAATTTAGAATGTTTGTTCAGAAATATTCTAAACCAGGTTCTGATCAAATCGGTCGTCCTGGATTGACAACCTCTTTACTGAATAGATTATTCAGTTATTGTGGTGGTTGGTTCCGTTACTTTATTTAGTTTATTTATATTTACTCCGTTAGTTTATTTAATTTATTTATATATTAGTTAATTGTAAAGTAAATATCCCTCCAACAACAGAGTTTAAAAAATAGACCCCCCCACGTGTTGTTTCCATTGTAAGGAAAATTTGCCCTTTAACAATCCAAACACGTGTTTTCCCATCCAGCTGACCATACCCCTTGACCTAGTTTAAAAGTTTAGTTTTAAATACAGTTAAAAAACACCAGTCAGTGTGTAAAACTGAATTTACTCTGTGCAAGTCTGTGTTGTCACACTGTCTAAAAAAAACGCATCCTGAAAATGGGTAAACGCCCGAAACCGGTTCGATGAACACAAAATGAAGCAGGCTACTACGGAAAATATCTCTGATATAGATTATTCAGTTATTGCAAATTTCTCATAGAATTTCTGATGTAGATCATAAAAAAGATATACAACTTTTATTTGAAACATTTCTTCTGATAAAAAATCAATTAAAAATTGTTCTGGGGAAAGAGTGACGTTAGGCTTTTCTTAAGCTAAAATATCAAATATGAAGGAAGTCGCTTTACCGAAAGTAACGACTTTTATACAGAGCTATGTATTTTTATTTAAATATTAAAAAAAAGTATTTAGAAATATAAATACTTTCATTTAAATTATATGTATTTATTTAGCCATTCATATGAAAAATATAAATGCAAAAATTTATATTTGTATTTATATATTTAAATACAGACTTTATATTAACTCTTTACTAAAGATATATTCCGAAGTCTATAAAATTAAAAGATAGGAATTGATTGCGCGATTTTTTATCAGGGAAAAACTATTAAATTACATGAATTGCAATCAAATAGAAAACATAACATTTGGTTTTATTAGATTTTCAACTTATTAATTTCTCTTAATTGCTGGGTATATTAAAGATCATTGTAGTTGTTGGGTTTGTTTGGCGTCAGAAACATCCGTTTTGAGGATTTTCTTCTCTTTTTTTTTACTCGCTCTCTCTCTCTCACTCTCTCTCTCTTTCACTCTCTCTCTCTCTATATATATATAACACCTTTTCTTACAGCGTGTGCATGTATTTTTATACAAACTTATGAATACTGTTGCTCAAAAACCAAAAAAAAAGTAATGCATGTTTTTAACGTCTTGAATGTTACCATAACTAATATAGGTTGCCAACATCTCTGAACCAATTAATTTTGTCAAACATTGTAGGAAGAAAATTTAATATTAATTGCAAACACATCAGTAAGGCATTGTGATTATGGAAAATACGTTCAATGTGATGTCCAATGTGTGTGTGTATATATATAAGTGAACCGGAAAACACAAAATATTTCACAAAAATATTTCTAAAAATTAGGAAAATATATTTCAAATAATAGTGATAGATTTATATATGAGGGCAGCATACAAAATTCAAAGAAATGTTCAAAATATTCAGTCATGTTTACCAGTTGAGAAATTTTTATTCAATTTTTTTATCATTTTATTTAGTTTTAGATTGACTAAATTTTTTATTTATTTATTTATTGAGGAAATTTTTGTGTTTTTTATAATAAAAACGATGAACCAATTTACAGCCTTTTTTATTATTTTTTTTTAAATGTTAACATTTAACATTGTCTTTACTTTACGTACTATCTTTACTTTATTGCCGATAATCCGCGAGCCCTACAGAGAAACATACTGAAGCTGGAGCGGTATTGCGAAAGGTGGAACCTTCAGGTGAACATTGATAAGTCCAAAATGGTTGTGTTTCGCAATGGAGGTAGACTTGGAACTAGAGAGCGCTGGACGTACAAGACCCAGGAGATAGAGGTAGTAAATCGTTTTGTCTATTTGGGTGTATTGTTGACCTTTCAATTGAATTTAAAACCTCATTTACACGATAAATCCTCGTCAGCTAAATTTGCGTTAAATGTTATTTGGAGAGGAGCGATAATGCAGCCTCAAATACCTCTGAAAGCGAAACTCCAAGTATTTAATGCGGTGTCGCGTAATATTCTTTGTTACGCAGCTCAAGTTTGGGGGTCAGAGGAGTTCCGTGAGGTGGAGAGAGTCCTGTGGTTTTTCATAAGAAAAATATTTGCTTTGCCAAATTTCACTCCATCATACATACTTCACTTAGAAACTGGCCTTGAGCCTATATTATTTTATACCTTGGCATTAAATAGTCGGTATCTAGTAAAGGTGTTAAATATGGATCAATCAAGGTTTCCTAGGATAGTTGCTGAGGAGATCGTAAGGGTGGGTATATCATGGGCTAAAAGTTGGAACGTTTTCGCCGAGCGGGCTCAGGTTAATCTGAGGTTGGACGTTCTGGAGCAAGAGGGGCTCCCTTCACGCTTTCAGTCCATTATTGCTTGGTTGAAGAAGAGTTTTTTGCTGAACCAACTTGAAAGGGCGCAGGCTTCACATAGATATACGATCTATAAGTTGCTTGACCACGAGGTTAGGTGCGCAGATTTGACTGGTGGTGGCGTGATGGAGAACGGTATTACTGAGATAAGGTGGATATTAAAGCTAAGAGGAGAATTGCTGAACCTCAACCATAAACCTTACAACCTTGACAGTGAGGAGGAATGTTCTCTTTGTAACTATAGGGTAAAGGAGGACACGTTTCACTTTGTCGCAGAGTGCCCTATTCTTGCTCCCTACCGCCTATCTGTGTTTGGGGAAAGATTTCTTTCGTTCGGTTTCTTCCTCAATTTGCTGAACGGTCCTGATTGGTCTCACCTAATTAGATACGTGGTTGCAGCATGGCAGTACAGAAAAATAATAAAAAATGAATTTAATTTTTAAATTTCTCTTATATATTATTTGTTAATTATAAACGCACTAGCCCTAGATTTAGTATTCAGTAATTCTTCAGCGAATACAATATAAATATTGTTCAATAATGAATTGTTTTATCTATTGGCAGTTTTGGATGTCTTTTGATTTGTATTTTATTTCTTTTTTTTTTCATTTATTAACAAGATTGTAATTTATTTATCTCTTTTTTATGTCTCTTTCTCTCAAATTTTCGTATCTTTTTTCTTTTCTTGTATTTATTTTTCTTTTTAACTTTCAGTTAATATTCACTATTATTATTATTAAATTTGTGGTAAATAAATTTTGAAATTAATGGTAATATTTTGTTGAATTTATATTATATATATTATAAAAGGCACTGCCGTAATTGTATCTAACCAAACCCCGGCAGACGGTTATCCTTGCCGTATTAAGTTTTCAAATGTATTAATGAATGTATTTCTTTCTTTTTATGGTATTATGTGAAATAAACTTACTTATTATTATTATTATTACTTTACGTACGTTTCGGCTTTTTTACCAGGCATTATCAAAAGTTATTTTGGGTGACTCAGTAGAAAGCAAGTAGCTAGGGTCGTACTCAGAATACAGCCTAACATATTTAAAAATATGAAGCATATACTGTCATTTGAAATAAACTAATAGAACCACATGGTGCACCATATATGATCTTCAAAAATTAAATAGCATATAATTAAAACTACAACATTTTTTAGTTCGCTAAAGCATACTATAACACAACAACATAAGGCAATATAATCCACATAGAAATTATTTCACAAACTTAACTTTTTCAACAATCGAATTCATAAAAAGCTGTATATTTTAAACTACCATAATAACGCTTACAAAGATAATGTACTATTCACCTAATTTATAAAATAACTTTTGATAATGGCTGGTAAAAAAGCCGAAACTTACGTAAAGTAAAGACAATGTTAAATATTAACATTTAAAAAAAATAATAAAAAAGGCTGTAAATTGGTTCATAGTTTTTATTATAAAAAACACAAAAAATTCCTCAAGAAGATAATATACAGCCTATATATATACTAAAGAAAAATTATTTTTTTTATTTAAGGCGCGTCAACATCTGTGGTCATTGGCGCCCGCAGCCTTCTCAGTGCCACATTGTTCTCTCGTTACAGACAACACTGCCCATCACCGGACGGTAAGCTGTCCTCCTAGGAAGAAAAAAATCTAAAGATAGCACAGTTGGATTTGACTAAATTATTAAGTGATATCTTTTTGAAGATTAGAGCTTTTTATTCATTTTATTTCGCTTTCATAGTAAATGAGAAAATTTATTGAATTCTTTAAGGAAAACAATTATTAAATTATTCTCTTCTTTATGAGAGTTAATTTAAATCTTTTTTGTCTATTCTAATATCACATATATTTGTAAATCACGGTTTAGTTTCAATCCTGGTCCACTAATGGTCTCTTCCTGTCCGGCGATGTCACAATTGGTATCAATTCTGGTGGGATGATTTACTTCACCACTTGCCCAAAATCTTACGGCTGCATTCGGAATGAAACTGGTAGAAGAATAATGGAAATTCTATGTGAACAGTAAATTAAGCTGGGACTCACAAACGAACAGCTGTCTAAAGCTTTAGTCAAAAAAAAAAAAGAAACGCCGAATTAGATCGGGAATTGGAGGCCTTTAAAAGTCAAAGTTGAGATACAATCACTCAACTAAAAGGGATTAGTTCACTGGACTCGTAAGCGTGGCTCCCGGATTTGAGGAGCAGTGCTGCCCATAGATTTTCTCTTCATAGGAGCTTCTACAGTTCACTGTCCCGATGATTGATGCTGTTGTGTGTAAGGAGAGCATTGTCTCGAGGCCGACCATTCATATAGACAAACAATTGCAACACACACATACAAAATAAACAAATACATGAGATTTTATGATTGAGTACGCTATCCTCCATGAAAAATAAGATAATAAATACGAGTTATTTATACGTAATTTCAATGTTATATAAGATCGCATAATTTCTTCTACAATATTAAGAGAAAATAATAAATAGATTAATTTTTAGACAAGACTATTATCTTTAACACTTATATGTAATAAATAGTACAATTTTAATTGAAATTAAAACATATTATCCAATTTTGTAAGTAACTAAAATGGTTGCAAATATGTAAATTACAAATTCAATATATTTATGTATAATTATTTTAGATGGATACATAAATACAAAAATAGGTGTACATTCGGCGTAAAACCATATATGAACAAGGCTATCTAAATATTTACATATCTGTGTTTTAACAGGTTTTCAGTAGGTCTCTCAGAAAATATAATTAGTATCAAACAGGGATTTTCCATGGAGGATAGCGTACTCAGAAAATAACCTCCTATTTCAAATAAATATTCAATTTTAAATATCATGAAAGTAAAGACAATTTTATGAAAGAAATCTAAACAAGAAACAATTCTATTTAATCGTATCAATGTATATTTTGCTTTTTTTACAAGAAATATTAAATTTTTTTATAGTTTGTGAGCCCACAAGATATGGTAACCAAAATAAAGCTTGTACTTAACCCGGGAGAACTCGCACCGTGAGATTTTCTCTCACGCTTGAAGAAAAACACTCATAATCCGGAAGTGGGAGTAGTGAGGGGTCCTAAGTTTCGTCTAGCTGAGTTTTTATCTTTTGTTTACTTCCTCTTAAAATATTTTACCTCTCAGACTTGTGTTAGCTTCAGGAGAGGAAGTTAAACAAAAATATTCTAAACCGTGAGTGAATCTCTCACGCGCTAGTGTTCGCGTTACGTTTTTATAAGTAAGTAATTTTCTGTTTGTATAACATTTTTGGTTTACTGGTGACACAAAATTAGTTTACCTTTTGAATTCTAGATTTTTTTAAATTCAAATGAGTCGTAGCAAACATATGGCCGAGATGAGGAAAGCGTTGTACGATCTCCCTAAGTGGCATTTTTCAGGATATTTATTTACTTTATATTTTCCTGGTAATTTTATTTATGTTAAATTTTTTTCGCTTAGAATATTTGTCATGGATTCCTGATCCCGAACTGGGTAAAACTGAAGTTCTCCCTAACCTTGTAGACAACGAAAACCGCTTTGATGCTCGGAAAGCTTCGAAAATCGGAAAGTGATTCAGAACAATCAGGGATAAAAGAGAAAGATGAACTCGAAAACGACGATCCTCGGAAACTGCTTGTTTGGTAACGTCAAAACTACAGTTTGGCATGTTTCCGCTCCCCGCGAAAATGTGCGCAGAAGGAAACAAAACATCGTTATCCATCTTCCAGGTGTGAAAACTATTGCAAAGCAAGCTAAAACTCCGTTGGAATGTTGGAAGTCTTTTTTTTTCTCTGATTCCATAAGAGAGGTACTGGATGAATTTATATCCAAATGTAAACAAAATTACTAAGTTGGTGAATACTGTACTATAGATGAAATGTTGGAACCGTTTCGGGGACGTTGCAATTTTCGGTAATACATCCCTAGTAAACCAGCAAAATATGGCCTCAAAATGTTTTCATTAGCAGATGCACGTACACCAAATGTGCTGTTACTGAATAATTGAACACAAATTATATTTTTTATATTGATTTTTGCTCGTTTTTTTTTTTTTAGAAGTAAAAAAGTGTGATTTATATTTTTTATATTGATATTTGTTTAAGTTTATGTGTGTATTTATATATATAAATATAATGTTATTTACTTAATTGGTATTTAGAAGCTAATAATATTATTATGTGGTGATAAATTATGAAAATTTGGGTTGAGAGAAAGTCTCACGCGCAAGTTCTTGCTATTCATTTTTTCTAGCGAGTTCTCCCGGGTTAAGAAAGAACTTTGCATTTATAAAATACAATGAAATAAAAACAATAAAAAATTGCATACCCGCTTTGTACAGTAATAAAGTAAAAAAAGCTATTGCAATATTTTTTACAACGAAATATATTATAACAAACCGTAAACCTTTTTGGTAATAATGAAAAATCACCAGAGTGGGTCATAATAACTACTGAATTAGTAATGCAATTTCCTCAAGTGCCATACAACTCTTCTTCTTGGCTAACATTTCCTATTCTATATTAAGACCTACTTGTTCGCCTGTTTTTGGCACTTTTTTTTTTTTTACTGAGAACAGTTACTGAAAGGTAAGAGGGGAACTAGGGTGTTGTGATGGTCGTTTAACCAGAGTGTTGATGGTTTAAATTGGAATTAATTAATTTTACTAAATATTTATATATATATTTTTACTTACACATATACTTAATTTACAATGCCTAGATAACTTATATATAGCAAATTAATAGGGACGCGTTCGCGAGTGGGTAAGTATACGATGATAACTCTCTTGATTATAACTATGTTTCTAACTCGTCCGCTACTCCTTATATAAGAGGGACACACACAATGACAAGCCGTGTACGAGGTGTGTAAATTAAGTAATGAGACTGATTTTTTATCTTTTTTTTATTCAAATAAAATTACAATTCAACATTGTCCCCTTCAAAGTAACTACCTTGGGAAGCCCCACAACGCTGAAGATGATCTTCCATTCCATAGCAGTGCTGGAACTCGGATACTGGAATGGACTTCAGTTGGTAGGTTACGGCTGTTTGAATATTCTCCAATGTTCCAAAATGACGGAAGGTGATTTTTCAATTTGGGGAACAAAAAAAAGTCACATGGACTCAAGTCGGGTGAATAAGGAGGCTGAGGAGCCACAGGAATGTTATTACTGGCCAAATACTCATTAACAGAAATCGCGGTGTGACACGGAGCATTGTCGTGATGCAACACCCACTTGTTATTTATGTTTGGTCTCACACGTATGACTCTTTTTCAAAGTCTCTCAAGAACTTCTCGCTAAAAATTTTGGTTTACCATTTGGCATTGAGGCACAAATTCTTTGTGAACGATTCCTTGGCTATCAAAAAAGCAAATCAGCATGCATTTGATTTTTGACTTGCTCATTCTTGCTTTTTTTGGCCTTGGAGAGGTTGAAGTGTGCCACTGCATGCTCTGACGCTTAGTTTCTGGGTCATACTCAAACACCCAAGACTCGTCTCCTGTAATAACACGTTCCAAAAAATTGGGATCGTTTTCAATTGCTCCCAAAAAGTCAAGGCTCCTTTCCTTTCTGATGTCTTTTTGCTCTTGTGAAAGATTTTTCGGAACCATTTTTGCACAAATTTTTCTCATCCCCAATTCATTAGTCAAAATTTGATGAACGGTTGTGTGAGTCAAATTCAACTCTTCGCCGATCATTCGGACTGTCAAACGACGATCTGAACGCACGAGATCGCGGATTCTGCCAACATTTTCGTCGGTTCTTGAAGATGAAGGCCTTCCGCTGCGAGGCTCGTCTTCAATTGATTCCCTTCCTTCTGCAAACGACTTAAACCACCTAAAAACCTGTGCTCTCGACAAAACATTGTCTCCATAGGCCTGGCACAGTTTTTCAAACGTTTCCGTTGCACTGTGCCCAAGTCTGAAGCAAAACCTGATAGCACAACGTTGCTCGTAATTGATGTCACTCATTTTTAAAACGCACTGAAAAAACCTTGCTCACAAAAAAAGTCACTACGGACAGTGCAACAACTCTAGCATTTTCAAATTTGCACTGGACGTGTATCAGATGTTTACTTGCCCTACCACGCATGCGCCACGTCTCCAGTGTTGCCAGATCGAACACTAGAAAATCAGTCTCATTACTTAATTTACACACCTCGTATTTTATTGTCCTTCGTGTTTGTGCTGTAAGGGATTTTCCCTCAGCAGGTATGACAACGTCTCACTTATTGTCTTCTGTATCTGCCAACGTTGTCTGCATTGTATCTAATGGCTTGGGGTAAACCGTTGACCCCGATTGGTAAATTCCTTGCTCTCCTTCTTGATGTTTTCACATCCATCACAGTGTGCATCTACAAGCGTGTGACTAAAATTTCACAAAAATACCACAAGAAACTATCTATAATAGTTGATTTTGAAAGTTATCTAGATCTTGTGAGCATTTGTAGTAATAATAATTGGTAGTAATCGATGTAGAGACTGGGTAATTCATTAAATTGATGTGCCCACTCTACCTCGTAAATAGATTTCACAATTAACAAAAACTATAACTATCAACAAACAGTTGTCGGCTTTTTTAATGTCTAAGACACATTTTGATATCCAACAGCCACACATATTTTTGGCAACCCAGTCCTCTTCTTTCATTGCATTACATTCCTTTCTTGCATTGCATTACCTATTCTATGAAACCAACCTTTTATTTTCCGTATTCGACCTTCAAGTACCCGCCTCCATGACGGCTCTCGACTCGCTTAGTACATTATATTCGGGCATTACTAACCGAGAACCAGTTTTTTGTGTTTCATGGGTGCGCGAATATTGTCGTTACGTAAATTTATTAATAAAAAACTATTTTGATTTTTATTTAAATTTTTTATCTTAGAATGTATTCGCATCGTTATTATGTAATATAAAGGTATTTTTTGTATAAATGAGTATAGAAAGTATACAGTTGGAAACATAAAAAAGGAAAAATTTATGTTTTCGTCAATATCATTTCTTACCAACATTTTTCTATATATTACAAAATAGTACTATGTGCTATATATTATTACTGGGAAGCTGCATAACAAACATACGCAGGTATAGTAACCCAAACAACTAGGTTTTAGATTTTAATTTTATAATTATTTTTTTTTTTTTTTTTAGCGTAAGCCCCTTCTAGCAGTAATATCTCAATTTATATACACAAAAAAAAAAAATCTGCTGATGACGAGGACACACTCAGAGACTCAGAAAGGTAGTCAAGAAAAAAGTACCAATACATTCAACTTCAACTTCAAATTTATTAGCGTGAATGTATTTATTAGAGTGAATGAATTTATTGGCGTTGCCTTTCCAGGTTGAAAGAAAATTTGTCAAAGTATTTCAACCTAATTAGGTTTAATTCATTGAAGGATAAGTCCATTAAGGGTGTGCAAGAACATTTATTAAACGTACTGCACACCTAAATCAGCTTATTATATTAAATAGCCTCATTAGGATTAGTTGATATTTATATACTAAGTTGATATAATATGTGTTTAATGCTATAAAATAAAATAAAAATAGATCATAGATATTTTCCATGACAGCCTGCTTCTTTTTGAGGTTATCCACCGGTTTCGGGCGTTCGCCCATCATCAGGATGTTTTTTTGCACAGTACTTTGCACAGCAAGATAGAGTGGAGCACTAGATTGAGGCAATTCTTTCCACACATCCCCGTTTATACCATCAATCTAATCGACGAGGGGAAATGTGGGCACTTGTTTATGCCGTAAGAGTGTATCAACTGTAATTCCTCTATGCAAGTCCACGTTATTACACACGTTTAACAAAATCATTTTGATGATAGGCGAACACCGCAAAAAGAAGCATACTGTCACGGAAAATATCTCTGATGTTTCCAGCTCTGCGGAACCAACCACAATAAAATTAAAATACTTCTGGTTTTGCATAAATATACGGGGTTTAATAGGATAAGGAATCGCACAAACAAGATTCCAAACTCCCCCTCGATGATTAGATTGATGGTATAAGGGGGGATGTGTGGAAAGAATCACCTCAATCTAGGGCTCCACTCTACCTTACCGTGCAAAGTACTATGGTGGATGCCAAATATGATTAACATGTGCCATCCCAGTTAGTGTGGCCACGGATAGAGAGAGAAGTAATGTTTAAGGAGCGCTAGTGGCCAAGGCAGTCGATGGCGCCTCTCCCCAAAATTCAACCAACCCCATAAAACATTTGAAATTAACTGTCATTAAATCCCGCGTAACTACCTAAAATGATTTTTTTTGTTTTTTGGCAACATGTTAGGCACAAAAGTGGTTGGTTCATTTATACATTAAGTTAGCCTTTCAAGTTAAAAAACAAATTGTTATATTGTCTTCGAAAGATTCCAATTCTGTGGACTTGCATTTCCGGTTAGCAGATTTTATTTGAATTTGGAATTCTACCCAATGTAGAATATACACAATGTGTATTAATATTAAACAAGTGTTAGAACCAAACATATAGATTACTTGTAGAATATCTAGTGAAACAACTTCACATGTAAAGCCATACATACCATATATTCGCTCTAATAAATACATTCACTCTAATAAATATATTCACGCTAATAAATACATTCAAGCTAATAAATTTGAAGTATATATACATTTAAGCTCTATTGCCTAGATGTTAGTTTATAACAAACAAACAATAATCTGGTGTGAACGATTTTTCTCGTACTACCTTCTCTTACTCCAATTAATACAATGAATTATTTATAATCAATTAAGTCAATTAACGAATTAATAAATTTAAGAAAACAAAAAAATCTTTATAGTTGCAAAGTTTAGAAGGGCTGGCCTTAAAAAAGGTGGTAGGGATTAAACATAAATACTTGAATGGACACTATGGGGGCGCACTTTATTCCAAGAACATGTAGTTATCAGTTTAAATTTAAATATAACTGAGAAACCCTCCAAAATTTCACTATAATAAACTTCTTTTTTTTTAATGTTTCCGATATAAGTGATTGTTTATATCTATGCAATGACCAATCCAAGTTTAAAGGAAATCGTTATAGACATTTTCGAAAAAATGTCAAAAAAAACTCAAAACACTTAAATGAGCACTTCCGGTATTCCGATTTTCTTCAAATTTTAAATTTCAACAATGCTTCTAATGGTATAATTAATATTAAATAAAGTAAAAAAACTAGATATTATATTGAAGTGTACTTTAGAGGAAACCTTAGCGTTACCGTTTCCTAGAATCGCCCCCCAAAAATATAATCAATTTTTTCGGATTATATTTTATATAAAAGTGATAGATATTTATACGTTTAGATAGCATACAACAGAGTCTAATAATAATAATAATAATAATAATAATAATAATAATATAATAATAATCATAATAATAATAATAATAATAATAATAATAATAGCACTTTATTGACACAAATGATACAAATGATATAATAAACAAGTTACTTTTTAGGCATGGATAACAATCCGTCAGCCAGAGTCTCAGACAAGATTATAAATTAACAAGACAAATAAATCACATTATTTTTTCCTTTTAAAGAGAAAAAGAAAATAAAGAACTCCATTAATTATTATTTACTAATAAAATAAGATCAATAAAATGAAAATAAAAATAAATTACGATACAATTAATTAATAAGGCATGAAATGACTACAATAACTGAGATGAAATTGTAAATTAAATAAAAGTGTAACTAAAAATTAAATTCTTGAATTAACTCATATCGGTACCTCCAAGCATGCCGAGCATAATAAATGAGACAACGACAGTCAGTGCCGTTCAGGAAGGTTACAAGTTCAGACCTTGTTAATCTGGAAACTCCCACATAAAGAACCCGAAGTTCAGACAAAATGGAACACTCGGCCATAAAATGGAACAAATCCTCAACTTTTCTAGAGTTACACAGGGAGCAAATTTCAATTTCTCTTTCAAGCCAGGGTGTATGATTCAGATATAGCAGCTCACCGCGCAATTTAAAAAGCCACCGCAGTTCAATTAAGGAAAAGCCAGAAGATTGATCCCTCAACAGGCTACACATGCTGAAATCATGATCCAATTCCTTATATAAGAGGAAATGAGCAGAGACTGTAGACCTCAACACACACTCCCCCCGATGAGCCGCTTTTATTCTATTAACCAAAGCCAAAAGCTGGTTTTTCCACTCTGGTATAGAGTCAATGGAACAATCAAACTGACAAGAGTTTTCCGAGCAAGATCAATCCAACTCTTAAACCAAGATGTTTTCTTTTTAATTATCTCCAACGCAGTTATTCTTGGGAGGCGGTGTGAAGGAAGGTTGAAAACTTTTAAACAGCATTTAAAATGCAGTTTAAGTGTATAGACCATCAAAAGGTCAACCCCAGTCTCAATATACACCATATAATTAGGGGTGGCGGTAGGAAGAGAAAATAATTTTTTGATAAAGAATCTTTGAAATTTCTCAAGCTCCTCGTATCGCTGAAATCCCCACACTTGGGCCGCATAGGAAACCACAGATCTACACACAGAATTGAAAAGCTGGAACTTAAATGGCAAAGGCACCAAGTTCTGGGAGAAAAAACCAGACCAGACACCATTAACAGCACGTTTACCAACGGACACTTTTTCCGCGAGATGACGCTTGAAAGAGAGCCGAGGGGTTAACATAACGCCTAAATAATTAAACTGATTGACTACCTCAAGCCGCTGGCCTTTGAAGTACCACTTTTCTTTAGATGCAAGTCTACCCCCTCTACGGAATACAAGAACCTTAGATTTATCAGTATTCACTGACAAATTCCACAGATCACAGTAAGTCGAAAGCTTATCTATATTTCTCTGTAGACTTACAGGATTGTCCGCAAGCAGCACCACATCATCCGCATACATTAAAACCTTGACAGAAGTGCCACCAACAAGAACACCCCCATCAAGGAAAGCAGGCAGATCATCGAGAAATAAAGAGAATAAAAGCGGGCTCAACAAGCAACCCTGCCTGAGCCCACCCTGGACACGGAAATACTCCGAAATACCACTGGAACCCCTAACCGCGGCAGATGAATTTGAGTATAAGGACTTCAAACAGTTGATGAATTTGGACGAGACCCCAATGTTGAAGAGCTTTAAGTACAAAGACTGATGATTAATGTGGTCGAAGGCCGCTCTAAAATCAACAAAGAAACAAAACAATTTGTTTCCTTTTTTTAGAAATTTCAAATTGACAATATTTAATAAGGTGAACAAGTTGTCAAAGGTAGAGTAGCCACGCCTAAATCCCGCTTGGAATTCACCAAGCAGATTATTTTCTTCAACAAAAACTTCCAGGCGTCGGAGTAAAAGACCCGTAAATATCTTGGACACCGCATCCAGGCAGGAAATCCCACGGTAGTTTGCTACATCAGTAGGGTCACCGCGCTTAAATAAGGGGAAGATAATAGCCTTACTAAAACTAATGGGAGTCTCTCCTGAATCATAGATATAATTAACTAGGGATAAAACATGCTCAAAAAATATTAGGGGAGCATTTTTAAAAAATTCTGAGGTCACACGGTCAGGTCCAGGAGCCTTATTACTTTTCAGATCACTTACCACATAAGTAAGCTCATCACAACAAAAAGGTGCATCCAGAGAAGCAGAAAAAATTTCGGGTTCAGCGAAAAGAACTATTGAAGAATTAGATGAGGAAGGATTTAACAATTTTTCAAAATGAGAGACCCATGCACACATTTTAATATTATTACCGCAAATAAAATTTCTAATTTTAAAACTATTAATTAGTTTCCATAATTCTCTAGTATTAGTGATAGAATTAAATTTCTTACTCAATAGATTATAGAAAAGAATTTTTGCATTTTTACAGATATATTTATATTGCTTGTTGGCATCAATATATGCCGCTTTCACAAGTGTGGAGTTTTTTTTCTGAAATAATTTCAAAAGAGTAAATGACTTTAATCTAGCTCTTAAACAGGAATAATCAAACCAGGGTTTCTTTCTGTATTTGCGAATAAAAGAAGGATTTGCTCGATTAATAGGCCAAGAGGTTTTTACTGCATCTAATAATACATTCAACCATTGTTGAGGTTCGGTAGGAAATAGAGAAATTTTATTTAAGGAGACCTCTAAATTATTTTTATATTGCGAAGATAAATCATCAAGCCACATTAATTGAGATAGTGGGGGGAGAATGTTATCAGTACAAGAATTTTGAAAGGAAATAATACAGTTAATTGGAAGGTGATCGGAGAAATAAAAAGGCAGAACTTTAAAATCCTCAATAACAGAAATGATATCCGATGATGTGCAACAGAGATCTATTACAGAGCAACCTAGCGGACTTATATAAGTATACTCACCATCAGTATCTCCCCGAAAACGACCGTTAAGAATAATCAAGTCCTGGTTATCACAGAATTCCAGAAATTTGGTGCCCCTACCATTCAGAATTCCATCCTTGGAAGATCTAAACTGCCCACATTTTGTATTATCGTAAAACAACTCCTCAGGAAGAGCCTGCGAAGAAGCAAGCCTGACAGAGTCTAAAGAAAATCTTTGGAGCCGTTTTGGAGAACGTTGCAAAAATACTAAAGAAAAAAGTAAACATTCAGTAATGTCGCATTTCTGGTTATGGACCATTTTTTTGTCAGATGCGCTGGTAGTTCACTAAACACAAACACATAAATACCCATTCGCTAATAACATGTTTTTTTTCGTACTCAAGAGACATCAGAATATGTATTTTCAATTCTCAATTCAGAAAACTCAATTTAGAAAATTTAACAGGATTACAATACTTCCTTCCTGTAACTAGAAAAAAGAGAAAATAATAATTAAATAACAAAAAAAAAAAAATATATATATACGATTATAACCAAAAAAACAGTCATTTTAAACATTTTATAACAGATAAAATTTCTAATCATTCAAGATTTCCTTGGTAAAGGAAAAATGTCTGTTAAGTTTTTGAACCAGTAAAAACTACCTAATCGAAAGTATACACGTGTACACAATTTATCAGGACCATAAACAATCGGGGAATGGTCACAGATTGTGGATGTCAGTGGCAATAATTTCTACTAACGATTATTTATTTTGTAGTTCTACTCTGGATTTGTTATTTCTTATAATAAGTTTCGTCGGACAAAATTTTTTTTTTTCAGATATTATTTCAAATTGGTTAACATATTGGAAAGTATAATTATGATTATATCAACGTTTGGCAGAATTTCATGTCTTTTTGAATAATAAACAAACTTGAAATGTGCAGATAAAAAGTGGCAAAACAAATTCAACTTTAAAGGTGAAACAAAAAAAAAAATATATAAATAAATAAATACATTTTCGCTTATGTAATGGCATTTTTTTTTTAATAAGTCAAAAAAAGAGAATACAAAGAGAGAAAAAAAAACTAATAAAATAAGATGTACCGTATTATATATATATATATATTATTATTATTATCATTATTATTATTATTATTATTATTATTATTATTATTTGTCTGTGGGGAGGGGAAACCCCTACGCTATCCAAAGCCTCACTGGGCCCATATAGCTACCCCAAGAAAAACAACAACAAACCAAACCGGGTCTATAACAAAAATCCAGACCCGGATCTAATCCATCTAAGATTCACCGCAGTCCGAATAAATCAGACAATAACCTTAAGCGGAAATAGCCTAAGCTCTTCCACAGACATCCTATTCCGACCAAAGGCCCTGAACCTAATTTCCTCACAACTCAAGCAATCAGTCATAACATGGATGGGTGTTTCCTCCTCTGCCTCACAGACTCTACAAAATGGATCCGGCTTGCGCCCCATTATATAGAGATGTCTCTTAAACCACAGTGTCCAGTGAGAGATGCCCGAGAGAGCTCAGTGAGAAACCCAGCAACGTCTCACTAATGGCCTTGTCCGGACCCACGATGAGCATTTTGGACTGCTGAAAACCAACTGAGCTCATCCATAAGGATGAATGCTGTGAAGCTGTCCATGTCTTGAATCCTGACAGACATGTGCCAGAAGACACGCCAACAGCAGGCTTGGGGCCAACGAAAGGTAGAGAGGCGCCTAATTTGGCAAACCTATCCACCTCCTCAAACCTGCCAAAAATTCCCATGTGACCGGGCACCCAGACTAGAAGCACATCCTTCCGAGAAGAAAGCTCTTCCAGTCTTTTAGAACATTCTAACACCAACCTGGAAATGAAGACACATGCACTCAGCGCTTACAGCGCAGCTTGGCTGTCCGAGCAGATACAAACACCTTTTAAGTTAGTGTTACGTATCCAAAACACAACAAAGAATAGCATAAACCTTAGTCTGGAAGACCGTGGTCCATTCACCAAGAGATACTGCCACATGATCTCCGGTCTCAAAATAGACCGCAGCTCCAGACCTATCATCCATTCTGGAACCGTCCGTGTAACACCAGAAGTAATTATCAGGTATCATGCCAGACGGATCCAATCTTGACCAATCTTCCCTAGAGGGTAACCTGACACTGTAAGAATGCTCGAAAACAAAAGTCTTCAACATTCTATCAGAGGGAAAACCTGTAACAGGAACCTTCAAAAGCATTTCGCGATGAATGGTAGAGTGACCATATCGCTTACCCTGCCAAAAACCTGCCTGTTTAATTCTATAACAGGCTTTCATTGCCATAGTTTTCACCTCTACAAAGAGCGGTGGAATTCCTAATAAAGTCTCCATTGCAGCTGTAGGCGTGGTCCGCATCGCACCGGTCACCGCCAGACAAGCCAAGCGTTGAATATCCTCAAGCAGCAGTCTAGCGAATCTTATCTCAATGCGACGCCACCACACCACAGCCGCATACAACAACCTAGGTTTAATAACCATACCATAAATCCAAAACATCATCTTGGGAGTAATCACCCAATTTTTACCTACGATTCTTCGACATTGCCAAAAGGAAATAATTGCCTTTTGATGATGTGCCTTAACATGTTCCGACCAATTTAATTTACTGTCAAGAACCACCCCAAGAAACTTCACCGATTTGTATTACAATTAAATACTAATACTTATAAATCAGTAACATATACACTAATTTCTAACTATAAAAACAAAAAATGTAAACATCAATAAATGGAGGATATGCGACTTAAATAAGGTTTCACAGAAAATTTACATTACTAATTAATTACCCATATTATCTTATTCTATTTAATTGTTGTTCTATGATTATAGGAAAAATATTTAATCACGAAACACCACTGCCTCAATTGTTGACAAAAGTGAAAATAATTAATAATAACTATAAAGTGAATGATCGTAAGATGGTTATAAATAAATATTGTTAATAAATTAAATTATAAAGTAAAGTAAAGTAATGCCTATTTATTCAGGCGGGCTTAACGTCCAACTGCCAAATTAGGTGTCGTGGACGGGGGCGAAAGCACTTACTTTACTAATAACATTTTTTAAACAAATATAAAATTTAAGTTATAATACGCTGGACTCGAACTGGGGTCCTCCCACTTACAAGTCCATGCTCATAACCACTACACCAACACCCGCCCCAAAATTAAATTATAATATGCATGCTATTTGACATTCACGTAAGATACAATACATATTTTTTTTGCAATTAACATACAAACTTAAAAGCTGATTGAATTAAGTGTATTGTGTATTGTTTATTGTTATTGTGGGAAAATGGTGTTGAATAGAAATTCATTAGTGAATTTTGTTTGTTCGCTTATTTAATAAGTTTTGTGTTTGATGTTTGTATATTTCAAGTTGTTAAAATTATGTACAGTCAACGTCCTTTTGTTTCACAGCATATCAACTGTTAATGTCGTGGACATGCCAAGGGGTTTGTGTTTGTTTACGTTTATGTGGTTGGCGCAGTTGTAATCAGTTTCGTGATATTTGTAAGATCGGATGTGTTTGGTAAATCAATTAAATATCAGTTAAAAATATAGTTAACTACTTTTGTAGTTAACTATTGCCCAACAATGTTGGTGAAAAGACTATTTTGAAGACTTGTTACAATTTCTCTTAGTAGTAGCGGAAACTAAAATTCCTTTAATTTAGGAAGAATTACTTAGTTAAAAAAGGAAAAAAAAAAGCAAGTTAAGTTATGCGCTGTAACTTCTGAAAGAAATTCTTCCTTAGAAGAATATCTTGTTAGAATTTAACAAGAATTCTAGTTAAATAACCATAAGGCACTTAGCAGCGTCAAAGGATGTCAAGATATGATAATGTAATATTGTAAACAGACAGATAAACAAGTGAAAAAAAATAAAAATACAATATAAACACAGAGGGTTTTTTATAAATATAAATTATTCTTATTTTACATATTGCTTTATCACTTTTATATTCCTTTTAAAGCTAATAAAATATAGGCAAGCTGCACTTAAATCTGATTGACAAAAATATGGTTTATATGAACGAAAACTTAAAGACACTATTTGAATATTTTATAAGTTATTTTCCCCCAAAAAGGTATATGAAAAGTGAAATTCACTAAAACTGTCTAATAAAAATTAGTAAAAATATCCTTAAAGTTTATTTTCTAATGGCTGTTATAATAGATTAAATTCACAAAATTAAATTGATTTTATTAGATAAATGGCTCAGTATAATGATGCTGTAAAGGAATAAGCCAGACTTTTTTCGGAGAAAATACGTCATCAGCTCTAGTCTCAATAATCCCATTACCATCCACACCGGAGACGCCATCATTGGTCTCTACTGACGCTTAAACCATACAATACCCTCTCTGTCGAGCCACCTGCAATATATTGGTAAATGATCTGGACTTTGGCCAGCTAAACTTACACAAAGAAGCTGATATAAGAAATAGTAGAAACTGGGATGAATTCCTGGAAATCTGAGCGCCTAAGGAAGTTACCAGATAATTTTGAAGTGTTAACAAGTTTCAAGATGAACCCTTGAATGGTTTACCAAGCTACCCGCACTAACTAAACCACTGTTAGAATAAGCAAAATTTCTAACTAACCAACGTCACGCTATCATCACTCTTCTCCCTCGAAACTTCAATCCTCTATATAGTTTCTTCTCTTTTCACAGGAAATCATCAAAATATAACATTGTCTAAAGTTGATTTCATCATTTATCAACCTGTTCCCAGCTACCATTACAATATTCTCTAATACAGTCTTAAATATGGCTCCAAATTGTGTTTATTATAGCTTATAAAATTTGAAAGAGCTAAAAATAAGCTGTTTTGGATATGAATGGATTTATATGAAACTAAAATGGAGTATCTCTCAAAATAACTCACCTCACCCCCACCGCCCAATTTCATGCATCGAGACTTAACTTCGTTTTCTCCTCACTAAAGCTTTCATTACTAAATAAATAGTTACTTATCTGAAAGATTATAACGTGCCGCTTTTATACTCTCGAGTTCTGATTTTCCCAAATAAGCGCAAGCGAGTATGGTAACTGAAGGAGAATAGCAAAAAAGACTTGTAAAGATGTTAAATATTATAGTTTTTCTGCCACGGTTCAATAATTTGACAATTTTTGGAATTTTGTAATTGTATATTCAATCTAGTTTAAAAAAAGTTTATCTTAGCAACTTACAATTAAATAATTTTAACGTTTGGATGAAATTGCTCAAAAAAAAACAAAAGCAACGTTAATAATACAAAAGTAAAGTAGTAATTCATTGAATGATACATTCTTTTGTTTTAACACTTTAAAATCAATTAACCAGCAAGTTAAATTCCAGAAAATATAATTTAATTTTTCTTAACTTTAACCTTATACTCTATAACTTTCCTCTTTTCAATGGACAAACACTCTCTTAATGTGGACACAAAATTTTTTATGTCATCATTTAAATTGTAACTAAAAAAAAATAAGTGCATAAAATAAGGGTGCGAGGATCTTCTCTTTTAAAACTTTCGTTAGTTTCCATGCTCGCTTGCAAAAATCAGAATCCCAAAGTGTAAAAGTGATTTTCTACAACATATAACTAATTAAAAAAATCTGGTGTGAAACACTCACACAACTTTCTCTTACTCCAGTTCTCAAAATGATAATTGACAAATTTTATAGTTCGTGTACCACAATTTAATGAAAAACGTCGAAAACTGAAAAAACTGTTCAGTAAAAGCGCACTTCCGGTTTACTAATTTTCTTGAAACTTGGAATTTCAGCCATCTATTCATTTCTAACTAATTATGTTTGGATGATAGAATTGTATAATCAACTAGGATAGCACTTTGATGAAAATCTAACCCCACCCCCCCCTAAAAGTGCCCGTAAAAGAATTTTCCCAGAGAAATGTTTTAGATAAAAGTTGTAGATCTTTGCATGTTTTGTTTATATACGAAGTTTCAAAAAAATCGTCGAAGCCATTTTTGAGAAAATTGCGAAAAAGTGAATAAATCATTTAGTAAAGTGGTAAAGTAAACGCACTTCCGGTTATCCGATTTTTTTGAAACTCGAAATTTCAACAACATATTTATTCCTGATTAACATTATTTAGATGACAGAATTGTCTATAAACTGAAATAGCACTTTAGATGGAAAACTAACCCCACCCTTCCCCCAAAAGTGCCCTTCAATGCATTTTCCCGGTAGAAATGTTTCAAATAAAGTTGTAGCTCTTGGTATGTGTGGTTGATGTAATATGTTTAAAGAAAATTGTCGGAGCCATTTTTGAGAAAATCGCAAAAAAGTAAAAAATCCAACTAGTAAAGTGGTACTTCCGGTTGAGGAATTTTGACAGATAACGTACAGTCAGATCCCATGGTGACCCCTAAACGGAATATCAATTTCAACTTTCTACGATTTTTCGTTTATGAGCTATGCTGTTCACATACATACATACACACACACACACACACACACAACAACCCTTGCTAAAAACACTTTTTTTGACTCAGAGGACCTGAAAACGGATATTTCCGGTGAAAACTTGATATCAAAAATTTGACACGATACAATACTTCCTCTTACTAGGAGTAAGAGAAAGTAAAAAGAAAATAAAATAATTGTAAGAGGCCCCCCATGATAGTTGAGTGGTTAGAGCACAAAGCTGACTTTTATTGTATTACTGGGTTCGATTCCCAGTTATGGCTTTGGAATTTATTTGATGCATTAATGTGAGTAACATTTTTGTATGTATGTTATCCCACAACATCCAAGACATCAGATAGGTAGTTCGATGTAAAGCCTATCTGATAAAATAGGCATTACATTATACTTTTTTACTTTTTATAAACTGGTTAGACTTGATTGATAACTTAGAAGAAAATGTTGAGAAGGAAATATCACATTCAAAAATTATGTAGAAATTAAGTTCAAGTTATGCAAAATTATATTCTGTTTTCCAATATTCAGCCATTGCTAAATGGATTGTAAATTTAAAATAAACGTTTTTTATTATTATTAATACATTTTAACAATTTCATTCAAACCTTAAAATATATTTAATTGAAAGTTGGCAATACTGCAAAGTTGTTTAATCTTTACGAAATTAGAAGTATATTGATATATAAAGTTTAAAGAAAATCGTTTGAATCGTATTTTGAGAAAATCACTAAAAAAAAAAAAAAAAAAAAAAAAACCTGGCAAAATGTAATAAGTAAAGTGGCACATCCGGTTGAACGATTTTTACGATAAGCTTATATTTCAGGTTCCCTGATAGTACTTTAACGAAAAATACTAAGTATGAACATTCTGTTACTCAGGAGATCTCAAAACGGATATTTCCGGTATAGAATCGATATCGAAAATTTGACCCGATTGCAATACTTCCTTCCTCTTACTAACAATAAGTGAAAGAAAAAGAATTGAAGGCAACATATATTATTAAAAAATCCATATTTGAACGGAATTTGTTAGTTAGAAAACAATATGAATTACTACTGTTAGAGAAATTCATTGAGTGTTAAATAAAAAAGCTGCCTTCATGGTGTTACTCAAACCTATGTGGACATATGCTATTGAACTATGGGGTTCAACCAAAAATTCCAATTCCCGCCGAATCCAGTCATTCCAATCCAAAATCCTCAGAAAAATTGTCAATACCCCCTTCTATGTATCAAATCTCATCCTACATCAAGAGACCTCAATATTCCTTACATAAACGAAGTTGTTAAAACCAAATATAAAAAGTTCCATCTATCTCTTTCTACTCACCCTAATCCTTTAGTACGCCAGGTAAGTTCCTCTACCCTTCCGGATAATCCTCCCAGACGATTGAAACGCCGCTGGCCTCGAGACTCTCTAATAACTAAGTAAAGCCATTTTTTTTTTTTTCATGGAGTCTCATCGCTGGGTGAGTTCTCCACACAAGTGACTCTGGTGATTTGTATCTTTCCGCACATTTACTATTGTATTAATATACAGTTGTAAATTACAAATAAATGAAGAAAAAAAAAAGTACAATTTTAGTGGAATAAATATGTCATTATTCAACTTTAGTGGAAAAAAAGACATTTTTTACGTGTGATTTTTTCCCTGTGCAGGTCGGCCACATCATACTGTTTATCAAGACTTCCTGTAGATAAGCATACCTTAAATCTGATCATTAACCACAAAATGAATCAAACTGTACCGGGCAAAATCTCTGATAAGAATTATTATAAATCCCTAGTATTCTTGGCGGACAAACTAAGTGAAGTTATGGCTTCCCGGAAATATATTCAATGGTCAATGAATATTTAAAATTCTTGTTTTTAGTTAAGCACACTTGAGAAAAGGGTGCAGATAATGATGTCTAAAAAATGACTAACGGTGACTTAACTATTGGAAAGGGCGTCAGGATTGGATCGTGTACTTGTAGGAAAAGAGCAGGTCTCCACTTAACAAACTTAACAAACGCGATAATATAATTAAGCAGCTCAATTTTTGTAAATTTGTTTTTTTACAATAAAGTGTTTCTCTCTATTTGCTTACTTAAAATATATTTATGTACACAATAAAATTTGGATTATTAATACTAATCGGCGAAGTTTAACTTAAGTGAGTTAGCTCTACTAACTACTAATATAATATTACTTCACTTAATGAGGTTATTTTAAAGGGGAAAGGAATACCGAATACTTTCTGCTTTGTGAATGTAATTATAGATGGGAGTGTATTTATTAGAGTGACTCTTATTTATTAATGTATATATATTTATTTATTTATTGACGAAGATTTTAGTATGAATGCTTAGATAAAATTTTTTTTTATCCCAAGAATAAAAGAAATTTTATAAAAGTATTTAGTCTCATCAGGTTTAAGTTCATTTTAGAAAGGGCGGGAACTTTTCTTAATATTACGATATTTCCGACTAATTTATCAGCATAAAGCCTTTTTATGTACCTAAGTTGTTTCAGGATACTTTCTTCCTTGTGGTCTACAAAATTAAATATTACAGTAGGTAAAAATTGCGTTTGATAAATGAAAATAGGTCACCAAATGTTCATTTTTAATTGTGTTATTTATTTGTTGTGGTGGTTGGTTCCGCAGAGCTGGAAAGCATCAGAGACATTTTCCGTGGTAGCCTGCTTCATTTTGTGGCCATCGACCGTTTTCGGGCGTACGCCCATCTTCAGGTTTTTCAGACAGTGTGACAACACAGACTTGCACAGAGCAAATTTAGTTTACACACTGTAGTCTGAGTCTGTAGTATGAGAGTGTGTAAACTAAATTTGCTCTGTGCAAGTCTGTGTTGTCACACTGTCTGAAAAACGCATCCTGAAGATGGGCGAACGCCCGAAACTGGTCGATGACCGCAAAATGAAGCAGGCTAAAATGTCTCTGATGTTATTTATTTACTTATTATTTAATTATAGATGATTATTTGAAAATGTTTTACAGATCTCACTGTTATCAAACTTATAAGGCTCCACCATAAAGATAAAAGGCTACATTTTTTATGTGAAACTACAAAAACACAATTAGGACTTCAATCATTTTTGGATAATCGATAATTTAAAAAGAAATGCAAAAAAACTGTACTTAGCAGTACTGGTGCTAAATCCCTAACTAAAACAAGCACCATGTATCCTAGAGAGAGAGAGAACAATGGTGGGATTAGAGGGTGAACGCTGCCTTGCTCGTAAAAGTAGTTCCAATTGACGAGATAAATGTCAAACATTGAATTAGATTATTGATAAAGTATAATCTTAACAGGCTCACATAAAATAATGGATAACTTACTACGATACTCCACACTCTCTTTAAATGATTATAATCACAATAGAATCAACGAAAAAAACAAAAATTTTTGTGCAACCTGGAAATAGAAATATTACACGCACAAAATATTGAAAATAAATGGAGTGTCATCAAAACAGACATGAGAAGAATATCAGCAGAATATCTGTAACCGGAATGGAATATTTCCTAACAGAATATTATTTATATGTGGGAGAAGTATCCATGGTACGCCGCTAGAATTGTTTAATAGATTTTATTAAAGCGCATATTTGTTTCCAGCCTTTATTAATTTCATTTCTATTATTTTATTTTTATTATTTTTATTACCTTTATTGACCATTCTTTTTATATTACCTTTTTCTAATTAAAAATTATACTGAAAATTTCGGTATTGAATATTATTCAATTTAGACTTTTATCTTTGATATGAAAGCTTGAACTTTATGGCTGAAAAACATAATTAATTATTTCTAAAATAATGATTAGGGTAAGTTTAAGCGATGTTCATATACTTAAGATTTTTAATTTATTCCATTAATTAGTAAATGTACCTTTCTACTATCGTTATTCTGAAAATTTAATATTAATTATGAATCAGAATTAATAAGATTATTCTGTGTTCTTATTAAAGATTTATACTAATATTCGCTCGTTTACGGTTTCACTTAGCTAATCTTCAGCACTTAGCGGTGCCCGGACCCTAAAAAGGAAGGGTTTATTTTCCACATGCTTCAATACATTATAACATGTGGGTGTTTATGTGGTGTGGTAAGCATAACTAAAAAATAGCAAATCGCAAATATTTCGATGTTGATATATCGTTTAAATTCCATCAGGAAGCCTGACAATAAGGTTTTGGACAAAATTGGTCAACCAAGTACCTACTTTACTATTTTTCTATTTCTTTTTGTTTTTTATTTAATGGCTCCAACAATTTTATTAAAATTTAGTATATTAACTATAAGAACAATGAGCTACAACTTTTATTTGAAACATTTCTAAGGGGCATTTAATTGGGCATTTGCCGGAGGTGTGAGCTTAACACTTTCCTCTAATGTGCTTGTTTAATAAATACAGAAAATAAAAATCATAAAATATATATTGAGCGAAAACAATGAGTGGACTGTATATATTAGAATATAATTTATGACACAATGGGAAATTAAAATATTAAAAATTACATGGGGGGGGGAATGAATATATAAATTAAATTTAAAATTGGAAGCAAATAGTATTTATTATCACTTTCAACAGCCAAAGGAATGGCGCTTTTCTTAAAACGCAGAATCCTGGTTACCAGTGCTGGAAGACCCATGGTCCTTAGTCCATATCGGGGGACAAGGCATAGAGGAAGAAATAGGCATAAGGAAATAAATCTTATGGACTCTAACTCTTGGCTGATGATTGTAGATAATAATTAAATGGGCTACCAAAAGCTGCACCGCAGGAAGTAAGAACCATGTGATTTCAAAATAACCTATATGGGCCCGAGAGAACCGAGCGGCTAAGTCGACAAAAAGACCAGTTCATTAACACTACTTTGGAAAACCAGAAGTAACAAACTTGGGTTTTCACAATTGAGGCCAACCGAATTGGCATAAATAATTATACATGTATTACACTGCGACCTATTCAAGGGAGTGTTGCATAACAACTTACTCCTTCGAGTTTAAAATGGCGACTCACTGAAAGAAAATAAAATGCATAGGTTACCCCTTCTTCGCTCTTAGGACACAGCCTAATAAATTAGTAAATTATTATCAAGATAGTACAATACCCGTCTCCAAATAAAATTATTATACACCGATGGCGGCAAATTGGAATTTACATTAAATACCGTACAGTGTTATTTTAATTTATCATACGATTGTATCATTCATATAATTTTAATCAGAATCGAATATGTCGCCAAAATTTCCGAATTTGTAGAAAATTGGTTGTACAAAACTGCGACTTTACTAAACAGGATTTTCAGTTTTCTATGATATTTTCCATAAAAATACAGACGGCTTTCATTAAATTTGGTGTATTAACTATACAGACAGAGACCTATCATGTTTGTTTGAATTTTTATCCGAGAGAATTCTTTAAAGGATTGAGGGAGTTTAAACTTTCTTCAACAAAGTCGTTTTATAAAATTTAAATTCACTCATTCATGTGAATTGAAGGCAGCTAAACATCTAAACGAAAGAATCACTTTATCGAGACAGGTAGCAACGCCTTGAGTTTCTTTTAAATACTCTTGAATGTAATGTGTAGTGGAAGAAGCAAATGGAAAAACTGAAAAAAATTTGGAAAACATTTTAGTGAATTTGAACTTAAAATGAAGTTTATTTTAGTGCAGTGAAATGAATTTAGAACTGTCAGGGAATATTATTCTGAGTTCAATGATATTCCTAGGCAAAGGACTCAGGTACAAGACACCGTTACAAGAAAATCAAAGGACTCGGCCATTCTTTGTCTTTTACCCCTTCTAGAAATCAAATATAAAGGGCAGGTTTTTACTACCAAGAAGAGTCTAATTTCAGCATTCATCCCAGTAACTTCGTTGCATTTACAACATCACTCTCTCACTTTAAATTCAGTGTGCCCTGAAGTGTTTAAGTTAACATTTGTATTTTAAATCAATCTAGCTTATATTTCATTATTACAATTAACTTGTAATTATTATTCACATTATTCAATTATTCAACTGTAGTCAAATTATTTATTGTATGCAGTGATGATTTCTTCATTATATCTTAAACATAACTTCTCTAAAACTTACACACTCATAAGCACTTTCAATACTGCTCGTGTTACACACTACAACAAACAACACAACACACACATCTCCCAATACATTATAAATGCATGATTTCATAACTCCAAAGTTTTCAGTACTGTGCAGAAACATAGTGGAATTAATTAGCTTATTACATCCAGTTCTTTTACCAACAGTTTTGACAATAAAGGCAAGCAAAAGAATGATTGAAAATCTCTTATGTTTATGAAACAGGTGGGTGGATGCGCAGTGTTAGAAAACATCTGAAATTTTTATTCTGTAATCGTCTATTTCAACTTGAGCATATGATCATTGATTAGCACCATTCAAGGCACAGTTCTTGACGTCCAATCTTTCATTGAGGCTGTATG